>JAWNZC010000199.1:722500-845000 GCA_035771165.1 Paragorgia papillata | reverse complement strand
CTTTCCCCTGGGTCCGACCCCCGGGACACCCACGGGAATGCAGGGGCTTTTGTTGATTATTGACACTTCGTTTTTTCCCCAGGCCCCGGGGAAATCCCCAGGCCCCGGGGAAATGGCACTATTTGGTTAATCGGAATTTTACCCCCGGGTTCCTAACCCCCGGGATTTGTCTCACACCTCATGGCGAAATTGGCGGAAATCTGCGCCATTCCGCGGTATAGTTTTATATATACGAAGTTTCTGTCTTTATACTGATCAGCTTTTTATAGCTATCCTGTAAATGAAATAAAAAAATGGCAGTTTTTAACGCGTGGAACGTAAATAGATCGGTGAAAAAAGCAATTGTTGCCGATTCAATGGACGAATTTGTCGCCAAAGGTAGGTTGTGCGTCGTCAATACCTACATAGACATGAATATTTATAATATTTGCAATTTAAATTAACTATTTCTTATAACTGATTTCATTCGTTTAGCGCGACAGAAACTTAACCTAGATGAAAAAAACGTCGTCATTTACATAGAAGAAGACGGGACAGAAGTCGACGACGATGAAACTTTTATGGCATACGAATCAAAAACAACATTTGTTGTTGCTACTAATGGACAAAAATGGCAACTTCGACAAATATCGCAAACGAATGCACAAGGTCAAGGACAAAAGGTTGCAGTTGAGGGAATGTCTATATCAAATGTTGTACAACCGCAAATGTCATCAGGTACGTACTGACTATAAATTTTCATATACTTTAAAGCATCTCTTTAGATTTCAATATAAATATTCAATTGTGGTCTATATTTAAATAGGACTGGTCATATAAAAGTACAGGGGTTCATGGAGGAGGAGGGGGGGGGGGGGGGGGGGGGAGATATGAAAATTAAATTTTAAAATTTTTAATATTTTAGGTGGCCCACACAGATCCACACAGATGCACAAATACACATGACCCATCCCTAGTTGGAAGCTGAAATAATAATGACCCTCTGCTTGCTATAAATTGATTTGAAAACTAACTTTTGCTTTATTGCATATTTTGTTCATAATGATACCAGGGCTACCAGGCTAGTCAGAAGAGGCTACACATTATTCTTAGCTAAATATAACACAAACTCCGGTACATTGGAAAGAAAATAACAATGTTTATTAATATCATGTTTGTGTTCCAAGAAATCTAATAATATACATATTAAGGCATATTTTAGTCTGACACCCCCCCCCCCCCCCTCTCCCTCCTCATTGTATGCTAAAATTTTCATTATTTAATATTAAAATCTTATGCTTGAGTGATAGAAGCCTAAGATTTCTGTTGAGTATTAAACCATTTCATAAGTACAGAAAAACAATATGTATACACTGACTGTGAACGTGCACAAATTTAAATAAACGTGAACAAAAACATAGAACAATGACTTTTCAAACCATGTTTTCTGCATTAACGATGATTATACCAGTACATGTAGAAATGTATTGTATAATGATACGATTTATAAAAATTACATCTATTAAAATATTTCTTCTGCAAATTTTAGTTAACAATCAGTTAACAATTGAAATAGCAAATGGACATATGAAGCTCGGGGACCGTTTACAGGTAAATAGTTAATTTTTGTTAAATTAATACAATTTTGGAGCGAAAGTATGTTGTAGTTCTTCATAAGTGTGGCCATTCAATAAGATGACTAGACAATGAATGCTTGTAATTAATAGAATTCAGTGTACCTCAAATTAAATGCAAGGCACCATGGGGGCATTCATTCATTTTTTATTAGCTCATGGTATAGACCACCAAATTCTAATATAAATGTGTTTGACGACTTTGAAATTTTCATTCAAAATTGTGACTTTGAAAATATTGAATCACTTGTCTTGGGTGACCTCAACTGTAACTTTGCGTATTTATATATTTGTATATGTCATAGGGATGGGAATGGGGATATACATATCTTGGGATAGGGTTGGGTTATGGGGGAACATAATATTTCTTCTTTCTTTTTTGCATGCAGTTGTTTGTATATATTTTAGAAAAACGCCTCTTGTGGAAACCACCACAAGTTGATGAGACTAGCGTCTTAAAAAAAGTTTTTAAATAATTAATAAAATTAATTAATAATTAAAATCTAATTTCTATAGAAGTTTTGCATATTATTGTCGATTTCAGGTAACTTTTCAACACTCGGTTCCCAAGTTCGTTGTGAACTTGCCAATTACGTTATCAAGTTTGGAAGTTGGGCGTGAACTTCGCAACGAAGTTCGCAAGTTCGTTTCAATGTTCGAACTTCGATTGTAAACAAATGTAAAAATTTTATTTATAAATTTTATTTAAAAAGGCATTTGTTTCCTGGAAGACCACTGGATCAATATTTTACTACAGTAATATGTGTGGGGCCTTATACAGTAATTTCAACTTGAACTATGAACATTTGTTCACATTCGAAGTTCGAACATTGAAATGAACTTGCGAACTTCGTTGCGAAGTTCACGCCCAACTTCGAATTTGGAAACGTAATTGACAAGTTGACAACGAACTTCGGAACCGCGCTTTGAAAAGTATTCTGAAATCGACAATAAATGATAAGAATTCATTTATATCTGACCAAATTGAGAACAAGCCAATTACAGATATGGTATAGCTTGCTAGCTAATGCCAGTAACAAAGTGCTTGAGGGATGACAATAACAACCGATAGGTATCCAGTCAAAGTGACTAGTCAAATTGATTTTAGCTCAGTCAAAACCTAGCTGTTTTTGACGGGTCATTACCACTGAGCTATATTATTTACTATAGGAATGCCAGAATTTACTCACTTAACTGCTGCTCCCAATTGAGTGCCGCTCTCACTCAAGCGCTGCTCTGCTTATTGGTGAATAAATTTTTTAGAACTTAGATAGGATACATGTAAACGCTTGACTTACTTTGTGTACTGTAGACGTCGCCTGGTAATGTTGGAATAGCAAGTGGTAAAGCAACTGTATCTTTTAACCATGACGAGCTCAAAGAAAAGAGTACAATTTTTGGCAAAGATAGCCAGAGAGAATGCACCAACTATGAAAATGCAGTTAACGAAGCTGCTTATGCTCTATGTGTTGATGACATCACGCTTGTCAGTGATAGGAAGCGTTTATTTCAAAAGGCGAAGGAAAAAGTTAACCTAAGTGGATACAACTACAAGAGGAGTAAATCCAGATCAAAAGTTTTTGGTGATGGAGGAGCTGTTCCCCCTAAAAAAATAAAGCTTGCACAAGAGATAAGGAAAAGAAGAGTAGATGAGATATCTGAAGACTTAGCCTCAACTAATGACACTGTATCTATGTTAGAAAAACAACGACAAAGGTTTGCAGGAGTTGGAAAGTATATTCAAGCAGCAGAAATAATATTACAGCAAATATCTGAACAGCGAAAAAAGATCAGGAATCTTCAGTTGGAGCTTGCAAAACTGCAGAAAAAAGAAAGCCGCTCTCAGAAGTATTTTGCAAAGAAGTCTTCACTTTCCCAAAGTCAGTCTATCACTAATGCATCACCAAGAGGGTCAAGGCAATGCAATACTGGGCAGCCAAGCAATACTGGGCAGCCAAGCATACTTGATGTTTTCAAACCTAAAGGTAGTGTTAGAGCAAATAGTCAACAATTACAAAGCATTGTTGTAATACATGATGAAAATGCCAGCACTCCAGATGATACCCAAAACCAAGATGTTCCAATCAGAAAGAAGCACCAGGATTTCTCCCTAGCTCCACAAAGCATTGCTGTAGTACATGAAGAAAATGCTAGCAGTCCAGATGGTACCCAAAACCAAGATGTTCCAATCGGAAACAAGCACCAGGATTTCTCCCTAGCCCCACAAAGCATTGTTGTAATACATGATGAAAATGCCAGCACTCCAGATGATACCCAAAACCAAGATGTTCCAATCAGAAAGAAGCACCAGGATTTCTCCCTAGCTCCACAAAGCATTGTTGTAGTACATGAAGAAAATGCCAGCAGTCCAGATGGCACCCAAAACCAAGATGTTCCAATCGGAAAGAAGCACCAGGATTTCTCCCTAGCCCCACAAAGCATTGTTGTAATACATAATGAAAATGCCAGCACTCCAGATGATACCCAAAACCAAGATGTTCCAATCGGAAAGAAGCACCAGGATTTCTCCCTAGCCCCACAAAGCATTGTTGTAATACATGATGAAAATGCCAGCACTCCAGATGATACCCAAAACCAAGATGTTCCAATCAGAAAGAAGCACCAGGATTTCTCCCTAGCTCCACAAAGCATTGTTGTAGTACATGAAGAAAATGCCAGCAGTCCAGATGGCACCCAAAACCAAGATGTTCCAATCGGAAAGAAGCACCAGGATTTCTCCCTAGCCCCACAAAGCATTGTTGTAATACATGATGAAAATGCCAGCACTCCAGATGATACCCAAAACCAAGATGTTCCAATCAGAAAGAAGCACCAGGATTTCTCCCTAGCTCCACAAAGCATTGTTGTAGTACATGAAGAAAATGCTAGCAGTCCAGATGGTACCCAAAACCAAGATGTTCCAATTGGAAAGAAGCACCAGGATTTCTCCCTAGCCCCACAAAGCATTGTTGTAATACATGATGAAAATGCCAGCAGTCCAGATGGTACCCAAAACCAAGATGTTCCAATCAGAAAGAAGCACCAGGATTTCTCCCTAGCTCCACAAAGCATTGTTGTAGTACATGAAGAAAATGCTAGCAGTCCAGATGGTACCCAAAATCAAGATGTTCCAATCGGAGAGAAGCACCAGGATTTCTCCCTAGCCCCACAGTAGATTCTGTGGGGGATAACACTTTGTTACAATTGCTGCACAACTATGAAGTATGCGTATTTACATCGTTAAGCAATATTTTGTCATCTGAAGGATGATATATTAGCAAGATAGCAGATATTTCTCTAAAATAATTTGTGTTGATTAGAAGAATGTTTTGTGAAAGGCATCACTTAGCCAACACTTGCCAAGAATGTTCAAAGCTTATTTCAGCCGCTCAGGCAATTCTTGAAAAAGGTATAACTCTGCTTAAAGATGTCTTTGTTAAACACTTTCTTAAAGATGGTTCCAAGTACAAGACAGATAGAGCTATTAGACGGTTGATGCAGTTACCTGTAGCGATAATTCCAATTTACTCGAAGACCAAGAAATCCACAACACTCTTTATTACAGAGAAAAATCCTAATATTAATTATCAGGTGTTTGAGCAGTTTATGCAAAGTTATGTTGAAGTTGAAAACAAAGGGCGTGTTGAAAGTGTGCTATCAAAGGAAACACTGGCGATGATATGCAAACTTGCTAGTTCCGAGAAAGATAAATGCCTTATGAAGTACACAGCTTGTGCTGCAACTCCGAAAATGTGTTCCGAACGTGCACGAAAGCTTTACGGGATTTCTAACATAAAAAAGTTAAGTTTGAGAGTAGAGGATGCACTTGTAACAGCCGCAGAAATAGAGAGAACTGTTAACAAACTTGCTCAGATTAAGGAGAAATGCTTTCTAGAACAACTTGGCATAGTCGATTCTTTTACCAGTGATAATGAAAGTGGTGATGACAGTGAAAGTGGTTATGACAGTGCTAAGGAAGAAGCTGAATTAGGTTGTGATTCGGAGAACGACGACAGATTGCAAGAAAAACCGACAGAACATGAGTCACAGTTACACAACAGCGTCTCATTAGATGTAGGAACAAACGCTCTAAATTTGCATGCAATAACTTCAGATCGTATGTTAGGTATGCTAAGGGACAATGGTCTAAATTGGTTTTCCTTCGTTGAAGAACTAAAAGCAATTTTCCGAGGTCAAAGTGATGACGATTTAACTCAAACCCTGACTGGTTTTGTGGATTTCATTCCATCAAGTAATATCACTGAGGAAGAGAAAGTGTTTATTGAACAATCGCGCCAAGCATTCCTTCTGAGAGAAGAAGATCAAGAATCGGAAAATGATATTGTTTCTGAATCGGAGAGCGATGATCCTGAGGACTATGTTGGAATTGGGAGTAACTTAAGACATCCAAAATTAAAAGAAAGTGTCATTCGCAGAAGAAGATTGTTGAAGAAAAAAGGCAAAGAGAGAATTTGTTAAGCAACTTGCAGAAAGATCTGTACTAAAGAGACGTGTTCCTAAAAAAGCTTCGAAACTCTTAAAGCGATATCCTGAATTGGGTAAAGATATTGAAAACTTTGTTAGAGACAAAAGGATTGGTGCTGACGCATGGAGAAGAACTGGGGTGGCTACCTTCGATGGGAATATTCGGAAAGGACCCCGTGTGACTTACAAACGAATTAAAGAACACTTGGAAAATAAGTATAACACCAAGTTTAGTTATGGAGCTATTGTACAGTTATCGGTGGTTAGAAATAAGAGAAGGCGTTCAAGGGGGAGATACTGGGGTGCGGCAAATATCACGTGCAGAAGAGCCAGAAAGGGATTTAATGTTCGACTTAATGTCGATTCACACTGGAGTGCGGTATTGTACAAGGGTTTAGATAGAATTCAACTTGAAGATGGCCGGGATAAGACGATTGTCAACCGTGACGATGCTGCAGGATTTCGCTTGGACACGACTTATACTCATAAGCAACACAAGTCAATTTCAGAGGTTGATAATCCTGAGCTTACGACATGGACAGACTTTGTAAACAAGTATTCTTCTATTATTCAGGTCTCATCTTATCTTGTCATCGCTACCAAGACCACACCTCAAATGTCAGCTGGTATTGTGAAGCCTCACATACTGTACCATAAAAATCCTTCTCAGCACTCTGCCGATTTATTTATGGTGCAAAAGAAACCTGAATTTGAGTCTTGCTTGAATAACAAATCGATTGATTGTATTAGGGTAGACGGATCTACTGACGAAGGACCAGGACATGATGAAGTACAGTTTCTAGCGACAGAACGACACCTCGAGCTTGGTAAAGTTTGCTCTTTGGTAACAGCTAGATGTAGCGGTTCTTCTTACCTTAACCGTGTTGAACTCCAAAATGGCTGTTTAGCCATGGCCCACAGCAATATTTATATTCCTTCAACAATTCATGGATCCAATTTTCATAGCTCTGGAGGTATTGACCACAGTTTGCTGGAGAAGAATCTGGATACTGCAGCAAATATATACATCGACAAGTGTAACGGTGCCCTGTTTCAAGAGTCTCAAATTATTTTATACAAAGGAAGCAAAGACGACTTGGCCAGAAAATACCAGGAAAGAAGGCCACATCTTGAGACGTTTTTAAAAGGTTCACAAGTTAGCAAGCAGAACCTTAGAATGGAAAATCCAACGTTATACGACTATTTTGCAGAGATTTGGAAACTCTGGGAAAGGCACATGGTCAAGGGGTTACCAAAGAATTACATTTTTCAATTACTACCGTGCTATCAGGATGGATGCCCGCATCCCGCGTGTTTATCTGGGAAACCTTTAGAAGAGAAATGCTGGTATGAAGGTGGACCACCATTGTCATACCTGCCGATACCGGTACCTGATCCTAATCGTCCGTGGAATAGTTCAGCTTGCAAGACATGTCAAGGTGGCTGCTTTGGCCACTTTCTATCACCGGATGAACATTTGCAACATTATAACAAACATAAAGAAAGCAATTTCATGAAGGTTCCTCCCAGAGAGTATTTAGAAAATGCTTTTAAGGCGAACAAATATGATGTAGGAGAGTTAGCGAAGACTTGTCTTCTTGCCGAGGACGAAGTGGAAATATGGAAGAAGCATATGCAGTCTGTATCAGATAGACGTAAAGCAGGTGCAAAAAAGGCTGCAGAGACAAGGGCAAAGAAGGCTGCAGAGACAAGGCTAAAAGCGAAGAGACCAATTTCAGGTTCATAAATAATTTTCTAATCAATGTTACTCTTTGTTTGTATGTTTCATGTTCATGTTTCATCACAATATTGAACAAAACTTTGTCCTTTAGAAACCAAACAACCAGAAGTAGACGAAACCACCCAATCTCTTGATCAAGACCTTGAACCATTGTGGTGTCATTGCCAGAAGGAAGAAGATGGGTTAGTATTAGTAATTTCCATTAGGCCGTGACATCAATTTTTGCGAATAGCGTGATCAACGTGTCTCGTAACCTTAACCAATCAGAGAAGTACGAGCGAAATAGTTTGAGGTCTAAAACTTTGGCAGGGGTATGCCAACAAGCTAACACCATTCATGTCTTTTTGTCATTTCTGATCTTCATACAATTCATATATAATAATATAGCCAGTCCAGACAATGAAAATGTGCGCATTGGAGGAGGCCATGTTATAATTTTAAATAGCTACAAATTGTTTTACTTTAAACTAATTTTCCTTTTTTATAGATTCATGATACAGTGTGACAAGCAGGGACCATCATGCTTTGATTGGTATCATGGACCATGCGTTAAAATTAGCAAAAAGAAAGCTGAAAAGATGGACAAATTTGTTTGTTTTAATTGTAAAGATGTTTAAATGTTCAAAAAATAAAATAAAGTGTTGTTTCGCATTCCTGTCCATAAATTTAATACATGGCTACTATATATGGAGCTGTTAGTTCAGTTTATTTTACAATATGCTTGATTATTCTTGATATGGCTTACTGTAAATTTGTGCTCGCAATTGTAGCCTTACGTTGTCTGGAAACTTAATCGGGAATCGTTTTTTGTTAATTTGAGGACAACAGCACCAGGGGAAGATATCCACGGGAAGATTCTAGATAAACTGAATATATGTTGGAACGTGAAGAGATTGCTTGGTTGTATAAAAGCAAAGTATGTGCCACTTTTCATTGCAGTATTAAAAACTACTGGCAAATATTTCACTGTCCCAAACTCTGTGATGTAAAAGCAACGTTTGTGAATCTCAAAATTCGTTCAGGCATTTAATATAGCAAAGGTTATGGCCCCAAAATCTTTGCTAATAAATACCTTGAAATACGAATTCGAAATAGAAAACTCTTTTTTTAAAAACGTTGATTATTCGAATTTTCGTCAATTTTTAACAAAATCTCCCCAGGGGTAGGGGCATTATCCAGTTTTTGACTTCTAGATCACTCCCCATACCCCGGGGTATTTGTTGGATTTGGACTGGTGTTTGATACAAATTCCCCTGGGTTCCCGGGGGTCGGACCCAGGGGAAAGCCGATGATAGACGCATAAGTTACAGAGTAATTTAAATTCAGAGTTCACTAAAATACTAAAAATAATGCACTAGTCAATTGAAACCCCGACCCCCCGACCCCCGGGACAGGGCGGGGAATTAACGGGGCCAGGGCCGTGGATTAACGCGTATTTAATGTAGCATTTCCCCTGGGGTACAGGGTAAATATACGAGTCTATAATCAAGGGATTATTAGCCGGGACTTTAACGCTCTGCTGGAACAAAAGTGGACTGGAACGAGTAATATCCTCGTGGGAAAATCGCGGAATCTTCGCAGTCAAAGTCTCAAAGAAGGTATTTTATAAAATTTTGTCTGTTCCGTTCGTATCATTGTTGCCCATCGTTTTTATATTGTTTTTTTATATTTCTATATATTAATTTCAGAATAATTTATCTTCACAATTTGTTTTTCGCTGTTTAGTAGATGTTTATAATACGTTTCCATGTGGACATTTCATGCGAAAATTGTATCAACGTTGATATACAACGTTCAAAATCAAGAACATTTTCTTCAGATGCTGTGAAGAAAACATGTTACACTAACGATTTGCTTTAGTTGTGGGAAATTGTAAAGTACTGGGGCCATAGGGGCGGGGAGTTTAACAGTCAATATTCCCCGGGTAGCGGGGAAATTACCAATATTTAAGACTGTCAAAATGTTAAATTCCCCGCCCTGTCCCGGGGGTCGGGGGGCCGGGGTTTCAATTGACTAGTGCATAATAGATTCGAAAAGTTGGAAGTCAAAAGACAAAAACATGTTTCCTCAAGTTTAAACTCTTAAAAAAAAAACAATACCAGCCGACAATTTCAAGAAATATAAGAGAAAACATAATCCGAAGATTAACTTGTTTTGAAAAAAAAACCTGAAAAACTTTGATCGACAAAAAAAATACTAATCGGTGACGGTGTATATTGATTATTGATCATATAAAATGTCTTCATGCTGAACAATATATCTTAATTAAACCTAGTTCTTTCTTGTTTATCATTTAAACCTAGCTACATAAGTTCCACCTATATAATATTAAACACGCAAACATTTACATGACTTATGCATGTGTACTATAGTGGTATGCTGGGTACTATGTAGCTTGTGTGGCCGTCAATTAGTACTACGTATAATTTATATAATTTATAAAAAAATTTAACTGTTTTGTCATAAATTACCTATATTTTTTAAATTGTGCGTTCTTGCTCATATATTACAATTGGCATTATACACTAATAAAACAATTTCTAAAGAATGGGCAGGTACTAGTTAGATCAAGTGGATATCAGACGTTCTTTTTTAATTCAGTCTGTTACCATGAACAATGATGAAGAAGTAAGACCTGCAGAACAAGAAGACTGTGATGATGTGGAACTCGTAGATCAAAGTCAGAATCTTGATGTTCAACATGGAGAGGAGGCTCGACCAGAACAGAAAAAAGTTGGAAAACCAAAGCATCCTATCTGGAGCGATGCTTTTGACGATCCAGACGTTCACTGCACTTACAAACCGAACACTGCAATCTGCAAGCATTGCAACCAATCCGTGCGACACCACCATAAAACGTTGTCCGTTGAAACACACCTAAGAAAGTGCAAGTCATTCAAAAAGTTGATGTTGGACATGGCCGTACGTGAGCGTCCAGATTGGAGGAAGAATGCCATTAAATCCGCAGCCCAGAAATCGAAAACACCTTTGTCCACAAGTTCAAAGACCGACGCGCCAATTGGAAAATCGCAGCAGATGATGAAATCGTTCGCCATCCCTTATTTCAATGCTAGTGAGCAAAGAAAATTCAATCACGAAATGGCCATGTACTTCTACTGCACTGGCACCAGTTTCATGCGTGTAGAAGATCCTCACCTCCAACAGGCTATTCAATTGGCCAGACCAGGGGCACGATTGCCAACACGAAAGCAACTGGCTGACTCTGAGCAAAGGTGGCTTGCTTGAGGAATGCTACCAAAAGATAAAAGCTGACGTCAACAAGCATCTATCCATCGCCTCCCAATACATATGCATAACGAGTGATGCATGGTCTAGCGTGCTAAACGAGCCTGTCGTCAACTATATGGCCGTTTCCCCTACAAAATCCCTTTTCCTCGAAGCAGTGCACACGGAAGACCAGGCGCATGATGCAGAGTGGATTGCAGGTGATCTAGTTCGCGTTATGGACAGCCTCGGTGACAACGTGGTCGGTGCCATCACGGATAATACGGCGACGAATAAGAAAGCTTGGAAAGCACTTGAAGAAAAGTATCCACACCGTTTCTTTCACGGATGCGTCTCCCACGGTTTAAATGGAGTTAGCGATGACGAGGAAATGATGGAAGTCGACCAGGACTGAACTTATAAAGCGAACCAGATGTGTATTTGCACAGTTGCAAACTGTTGCATGTATCATTTAATCATTATATATACTATATTTCGTTTGTAGGCGACAGAGAATCGAACCTTATAAGGCTTATTTAAACAGTAAAAGATACATAATACGAAACGTTCTTCATAATGTTCCTGTTTTACCATAATTAAGATTTGAGGGTCAATGTTAACCGTCAATTATTTGGAATAGAACTACTAGCTCTTCTATATAGAGTACATTGTTAAATAGTGTAAAGAATATAAATATTGTATATTGTTTACTTGGTTTATTATATAAACTTTACATAATGTGCAAAAATGATGTCACACAAAAATACAATTCAAATTGATGACGTCATTCCGAACGTTGGATTACGTCATTTTATGACGTCATCAAATTTAGCTAAATTTAAAATTTTCTTATATAGAAAAAAATCTTCTTATATTAATATAAGAAATAAGAAGATTTTATTTTTGAAAAAATCTTCTTATATCCAACCCTGATATATATATATATATATATATATATATATGATATATATATATATGATATATATATATATGATAGATATATATATAGATATATATATATAGATATATATATAGTTCAATCTACAGACACGGTGTTTCGCTGTACAACAGCTCGTCAGTGTAGCTTGGAACAATCTGAATGAATTTCACCAATTACTTATACACATGCGATCGTCGGTGACAACCGCATGTGGGACAGCATCGGTGAAGTACATTCAGATAGCGTGAAGTAGGCATGGGCCCAGAGTGCTCAAACTTCCACAAGGGTAGTGAGCGTTGCATTATCGCTAATAGGTACCCACAGCAACTTCACAGAGTGCTCAACAACACCACCGAAGTGAAGGAGCGTACATAGTTATATATATATATATATATATATATATATATTATATATATATATATATATATATATATATATATATATATATATAGATATATATAGATATATAAGTGAGTTTTGGTTCACGAAATGTTAGAGTGCTCAATACCATATATAGAGCAAAATACAAAGCATGAAGTATAGTTACCTTAAAGTCTTCGCTACCAGAGGTTTCACCCTAAACGGGATCATCAGGCGACTGAAAAATATCGGTTAGTGGGCTGCTTAAATGCGTTGGTTGGGGCGTGGGTGTGGGCGTCGAAACGTCCGGCGCATTCCTTTGGAGCGTGGGTGTGGGCGTCGAAACGTTGCGCGCATTCCTTTGATTGTTTAGGTTGTTGATCCGAAATCTGTTTTTGTGCCGACAGGTCTAAACTATTTCTGATCTTTTGTTTAGTAA
Organism: Paragorgia papillata; assembly: GCA_035771165.1. Taxonomy (NCBI): domain Eukaryota; kingdom Metazoa; phylum Cnidaria; class Anthozoa; order Scleralcyonacea; family Coralliidae; genus Paragorgia; species Paragorgia papillata. The sequence continues at coordinate 832,197 of JAWNZC010000199.1, read as the reverse complement.
AGATTGTTTGTCTGCCTTCATGATGAAAAGTTTTTCGTCCAAACATAAATTGCATCTTTTTTATCCTCCCATGTAAGAAATTGAGTGTTTTAGTATAGACCGAGTTATGTTGAAACTTTGTTTTTTTTCTTTCAGATTCCAAATGTATTTCGAAAGTTCCGTCTCGCTTGAATACTTTTTATTCTGCAAAGATTTAGTATGGTTACGATATCGCTCTTTAAATGTACTTGCTGTCATGCCAATGTATTGCTTAGTGATGTTCGTGTTGCTTATGGAAATAGATGCCTTGTATACTATGTTGTTTGTCATGCATTGCCCAAAGTATTGTCCTATATAGAGACGACGGATTGGCAGTACTAAAAAATAAGACCGCACGATTGGCAGACAAAACAAGAAAAGATCTTCACAAAGATTTCGACCAGTTTGGCTTAAAAATCACGGCAGAAGCAAATTTAATTTCAGTAAACTTTTTAGACGTTACCTTCGACCTAAGCAATGGAAAATACAAACCTTTTCGAAAGCCCAATGACGATCCATTATACATAAACAAGCAATCAAACCACCCACCAAGCATTTTAAGACAGCTACCTACATCAATCAACAAGCGCATTTCCCTCCTCTCGTCTGACGAGCGGACATTCCATGAAACCGCACCAATTTACCAAAATGCATTAAGGCGCAGCAATTTCAACCATGAGCTAAACTACACACAAGAAGCACCACAGCAAACACGCAGAAATAGACACCGCAATATCATCTGGTTTAACCCTCCATTTAACAAAAATGTCAAAACAAACATAGGACGCAACTTTCTTAGCCTTATTGACAAGCACTTTCCACCAGGACACAAGCTTCACAAACTTTTTAACAGAAACACAGTCAAGATTAGCTATAGTTGCATGAACAACGTGAAGTCTATTATCACGAAATATAATTCACGCACAATCAGGAAAAGGAAGCCACTAATATGGAAAGCCACAACTGTCTTATGTGGTTAATATTCGTTATATGTGGTGCTTACTTCATTATATGTGGTGCTTACCTCATTATATGTGGTGCTTACTTCATTATATGTGGTGCTTACTTCATTATATGTGGTGCTTACTTCATTATATGTGGCGCTTACTTCATTATATATGGTGCTTACTTCATTATATATGGTGCTTACTTCATTATATGTGGTGCTTACTTCATTATATGTGGTGCTTACTTCATTATATGTGGTGCTTACTTCATTGTATATGGTGCTTACTTCATTATATATGGTGCTTACTTCATTATATGTGGTGCTTACTTCATTATATGTGGTGCTTACTTCATTATATGTGGTGCTTACTTCATTATATGTGTGGTTACTTCATTATATGTGGTGCTTACTTCATTATATGTGGTGCTTACTTCATTATATGTGGTGCTTACTTCATTATATGTGGTGCTTACTTCATTATATGTGGTGCTTACTTCATTATATGTGTGGTTACTTCATTATATGTGGTGCTTACTTCATTATATGTGGTGCTTACTTCATTATATGTGGTGCTTACTTCATTATATGTGGTGCTTACTTCATTATATGTGGTGCTTACTTCATTATATGTGGTGCTTACTTCATTATATGTGGTGCTTACTTCGTTATATGTGGTGCTTACTTCATTATATGTGGTGCTTACTTCATTATATGTGGTGCTTACTTCATTATATGTGGTGCTTACTTCATTGTATGTGGTGCTTACTTCATTATATGTGGTGCTTACTTCATTATATGTGGTGCTTACTTCATTATATGTGGTGCTTACTTCATTATATGTGGTACTTACTTCGTTATATGTGGTGCTTACTTCATTATATGTGGTGCTTACCTCATTATATGTGGTGCTTACTTCATTATATGTGGTGCTTACTTCATTATATGTGGTGCTTACTTCGTTATATGTGGTGCTTACTTCGTTATATGTGGTGCTTACTTCGTTATATGTGGTGCTTACTTCGTTATATGTGGTGCTTACTTCGTTATATGTGGTGCTTACTTCATTATATGTGGTCCTTACTTCATTATATGTGGTGCTTACTTCATTATATGTGGTGCTTACTTCATTATATGTGGTGCTTACTTCATTATATGTGGTGCTTACTTCATTATATGTGGTGCTTACTTCATTATACGGTCGTGAACTTCCTTATACGTATCAAATTCTGGTCAGCGGCTGTTCGAAGTCAAATCATAGATCCTAACATGACGTATTCCCCACAAAAATCCCTAAATTAAATCCGTTGTAATTAGGCTCGCGGGCGCACCGAGACCCAACGGCTGGAAAACTCATTATATAACGCATGGTTTAATATGCAAATACTGATGCAAATATGTCTTCTAACCGCGTGGTCTCGAAGATTGAAAGCATCTTGGACAGATTAGGCTTACCTACTGTTTTTGAAAAGTTCAAGAAGGAAAAGATAGACGAGAAGATTGCACTCTCGTTAAGTGACAATGAACTAATTCGTCTTGGAATAACCACGATCGGCGATAGGGTCCGATTTCGTGATCTTTGTAGGGAAATTGATTCGTCAAACGCAGCAAGTACGTCGTCCTCGGCATCGTCATCTTACTCTCAGCGCAGCCAGGCTTACAGAGAACGCGCGTCTCTGTTTAATGCAAGGTCAACGAGAACACCGCAAACAACACAGACAGCAAAGAAGGAAGGAAGGAAGAGGACGTGGACGGCTACTTTTCTCTGTTTGTCAGACAGATTATCGGCGAAAGTTCCGTCTTCTGATGAGAAGCAAATTCTGCAAAAAGCTGGTCTGGGGATAAAAAAAATCAAATTTGCGGCTGACGATGACGAAAACACGGTACTTGAAAAGATCACATCAAATGAAAAAACTGACGACACAGGTGAGTTCCAAAGTGGTAAAATTTTCAAATTTTTTGTGAATTTTGCACTTTTGGGTAATTTGTTGGTATTTTTTTATCCATTGTTTTTCAACAGTTCAGTTCCCAGTTCTCACCCCTGGGTGAAATCTTGAAATTTAATTACCTTGTATAGCACTCATATATTTATGTTGACAAGTTTGAAAGTTACCTTTTTTTTTGAAAAATATATTTTGATGTTCTAGTACAGAACTCTATCCACAACCAAAAGTGGCTGTAGAGTTTTAAATAAATTTCATCATTAATGGACATTTGCTTTTTATTGTTGGCTTAACTCAGTTTAAGCCTTGCCTGGACATTTCAACAAAAGGCATTTTTATTAAGTAAGTCAGGGAAGTGGAGTAGCCAGTGGGGAGGAGGATATACACCCATAAAAAATTGACACCCCCTTGTTGCCCCTCACTACAAACTTTTTAAGTGAAATAGAAAAGATTGAAATGTTTTATTTTTTGGCTATTTTATATACATGTAGGACATTTTAGAATCTTTAGAATTCTGTAAAATCTCACTTCAAAATGCAACAACTGGCATTTCAGGGAACCTAGATTTCAAAATTTTCAGGGGGTGCCTGCCATGCCTCCAAACCCCCTAGATTAGTCCCCCCATTTTGACATCAATCCCCTCATACACACATATTCTGAGTCCTGGCTACACCGCTACCTATAAGCTATTTAGGGCAAAATTACTTGCAAATGATTTGTGTATGCACTAGGAAGAAACGTTTGTAATTTTGTGTGATTTTCAGTGGGGCCAAGGAAAATTAAGGTTTACAATTTCACTTAAATTGTTTTCAATTATTTTTACAAATTGTTGAAACTTTGAAAACACATAATTTTGATATAATTTTGAAACTTTAATAACATGCAGTATTTTCATATACTCATGTGCCGTGCCCTATAAAGTTTCTCAATTTCAATTGTAAAAATACAGACAAGGCCAAAAGTAGTAGCCAGTAGGTTAGGAAAATCAAGAAGGTTTGCTCTCATTGGTTAGACAAAACAGAATGAAATGTCCCATTGTATAAAATGTATAAACAGCCTGTAGTAGTTGTGAGAGAAACAAGGGCTACAAATCTGCAAAGGAGGCAACTCAAAGCTATGAATTCTGAGTTGCAAGTAGCTTGAGCAGTAAACAAAAAAATTACAACACCAAGCTGCAATAATATTTACCTTTTTATTAATTGACAGGTGAAACCATTGGATTTCCCATGCTAAAAGGGTGTGGTGGTTTTGAATTAATGAATTGCATTGCAAACTGTCGAAATTTAAGCACACTTGATTGTGCTTGGTCAGTGAAAAGCTTGAGAGCAAATATTGGTAGTCAGTCCAGAATATATATCAGGCCCATCCAGAGCAATCTACGCACCGAACCTACAGTTCCAGAAATCCCATCAGAAATTGAAGAAAAGTGCAAGGTATGTGGAAAAGATGTATTGGTGCGGAATCTGCGAAGACATATGTGGCTGTGTACTCAAGCAGTTTTACTAGAAACAAGCTCAGAAAGTGAAGGAGATTCTGGGGTGAATGCTAGTAATGAATCACAAGTCGAGGCTCATGATGATCAAGGAGAGGTAAACTTGTCCACCATTGAAACAGCAGATATATCAGGAAGGGAAGCAAATGCACAAGTGATTGAAATTCAAGACTCTGCTCTTGAGCCATCTGTTGATACTATTATTGAAGGCATTGCTAAACACTGCATAGAGAAAGAAATTGTGAATCCTGTTGAAATACTCAGATATTTCCAGAACATGTTTGTTACAGGAAGAGAACTTGATGTCAGTGATCCAGGTCAAAGTTGTGCAGGGTCAACAAATTTTATTTTGGTTGATAGAGCGAACATTTTGACTACAGCAATGGATGAAGTCAAGGAAATTACAAACCTGAGACAAACCCTGGAAGTTGAATTCTATGGTGAGGTAATAGGAAACTCTATTTCTTTACATATTCATCTCAAACTCATTAATAATTCATGAGATAATCAGGCAATTATAATAGTTCATTCAATCACCTGACTGAAGTTGGATACTCCAGTGAAACCCAAGATATTAGATGAAAGCCAGTGTTCATCTAATTCTTAAGATCTCAATTATCTATGCAAAATAAACAAGTTGCTGTATGAATAAATTTTACACATACTCATGAATAAAATCTCGAGGGTTTATTTTAATTGCATTTTTCAATTGAAATCGCTCGATTGAGATGCCATATCAACAACTCGTTTATTGTGTTTCATCAGGGGAATCCAAACACTCAAAAACAATAAAACCACTCGGCCTTCAGCCTTGTGCTTCATCATGTTTTCTCATGTTTGGATCCCCTGGATCCTCAAACTTGTTGTTGATATTATTACATACAGTTATATATATATATATATATATATTCTAGATCTTTTGTAAGTTGTCATGTGGCTACCATGCCAAGTAAGGTCAGACTTTTTTTATTTGTTGGATTATGGATTGTTTTCATCAATTTTCCAGGGAGGGGAGTGGGGAAAAAAAGCATTTTGTATTGATAATCATCTAAAATCAAAGAATACGAACGAAAGATTAGTCTGCATGCTGGGCCGACTTTAAGCAGATTCGCCAAGGTAAAAACAACGTTATTTCTTCAATTTACAGTCAGAAAAAAAATAAACCACACAAAAACTGGTGAGCTGAAAAAATAGATATTTTTTTCTCATTCTCAGAATTAATCACAGGGTGGTGAATCCGTAATCCAACCAATAAAAGTAGTCTGGCCTAAAGAGTTAATTTCCAAAACGTGTTTCTGTTTAGTGTGCAGAAGACTATGGTGGACCAAGAAAAGAGTTCTTTCGACTGGTTCTACATGCTATTAAAGACAAATATTTTGATAAAGGACTGAAAGATCATCTTTGTGAGGATTATGAACCTGTTGGTACTATAATGGGTAAGTCACATTTGTTTATGATTGAAATGCAAATACAACTAATGAGTTTACAGACTGAAATACTGTAACAAATTAATATTGGAGTACTGCAGAAACATGGAATATGAGCCCTAATTATTTGAATGATGACCCTTCATCAGAGAGAAATATTGAGAGAATGGGACAGGTGAACTTAAATAGGAAAAATATTTATGTGACAAAAAAAAAGAATAGCAAGATTCAAAAAAATTCTAGATCCGCCCCTGCAGCACCCCCTACCAGATCAAGCTGGATCCATCACTGAGTAATGTCATTATCTATTTTAACATTGATCAGTAAACAAGGTAGGGTTTGACTGTAACATAATTGACTGATATTTTGTTATGACTGCAATATCTCTACTACTGTATATTCAAGTTTATAGTTCCCCCTATTTTTTTCATGATTCTCCCCTGGGAAAAGGCCTTCACTTGAAATGCTAGACCTCACGTTATATGTTTCAGTATATATACTGTACCAATATTTCTATATTTTGATTTGTACTATTTCAACAGTATGTAGCACACTATTTTATACATACTAACACGAATGATCTAAATTATGGTTAATTTTCACTGCACTCAAATAAGATATCGTTGAATCGATATCTTAACATGTAAAAATATTGTTTTTTCAGTGGTCAAAAAACTCTATCACCCTATAGTTTAATATGTACATATGCAGTATTTCGTTGCTACAAATCTTGGCAGTTTATCACCTTTTTTTAACACTCTCCTTCTTGTTACTGTAGGTCTTAGCATCATACAGAACGGCAAGATCCCACAATTTTTGAGTGAAGAAATCATCAATGAAGTCTTTGACAGCACTGAACCCCAAACATGCATTGCCAAACTTAGAGAAGGATTTGCCAAAGTGGGAATTTTTCAGGTTAAAAAGTTGATTTTCTGTACTTTGAGTAGTTTACACTATACCGTACCCGAGTCCTATCATTTTTTTATTGTGTGACACATAGTGGGTCAGGTTAGTGTATAAGCTAGGCAGTAAACACATTAGTGAGTCAGGTTAATAGTGTAAAAGCTAGGCAGTAAACATGCTAATGGTCAGGTCTTAGAGATGGTAAACACGGTTACTGAATGGGCCGGCTAGGGTTTTTGTTTACATTACGTATGTAGCTTTGCAGTTAGTAATTTTAAGTAATCTTGCTTGTGTTACTTGGGTATGGTAAACTATAAAATCCCTTCTTTTTCATAGAGGATTTAATTCTTATACTGTACATGTTAAAATAGAAATTCAACTTGAATGTACTTGCACCAATACTTTTGGGTTAATTTCATTACGTATAAGAAATTCTTTAAAAATACATAATTGTTTTAGATCGTCAAACAACTGCCCATCTTGAAGCATATATTCCACCAAGCACCTGATGTATTGACAGTTAGGAAACTTGTGAACATCTACAAACCTCGATTTAGCGAGGACGGTTCAAACAACTTAATCTTCGAGAAAGCAGTCTACTCAGCGTTTCTGAAATACATCAGAGAAGTTGCAAGTAAGATTTGGCTGTTTGTTCATGCATATGTAACTTGTGTTGCTCCCCATTGCAGTACCTTATTAACTAACAAAATATGGCATTATAACTAAGTTTTGTGTATAATTTGTTTTTATTAACTACTTTAGGTGGTAGAAGAAACAATTTGACACTTGCACATATATTGCAATTTGGCACTGGAGCAGACCAAGAGCCTATACTTGGTTTTCTCTTACAACCCACGCTGAATTTTGTTGAAGTATCCACAACCTTTTTGCCGACCGCGAACACATGCACAAACAGCATAAACCTATCATGTCCAACCAGAGATGTTGAAATTCCAGAGTTGCCAAAGCTATTTGATTTGTATGACTATGCATTCATGAACACATATTTTGGAAACATTTAGAGAAACCTAAATTGTTACTGTAGTTTATTCAGGATCATGTTGCTTGTTATTACTGTTTTGGTTCATTGATTACTACATAGTGTTTTATGTAGAAATAAACCTTCTGTTTATCAGCTTTGGAGTGTCAATACCGATCTGATATTTTCTTTTAAATAGTAATTATGGTAGTAACTGCATGTAAGTAATTATAAAACTGTTAGACCAGAGAAACTCTGATTTTTGCAAGTCCCAGCTAGAACTCATGACAAATATCCAGAACTGGATCTTTTCCCTTGTTCATATACATGTATCTTTAAAATGAACAACACTGCAAATCCTTAAAAACTTGTTTTAAGAAAAAAACACTTGTTTCTCTTAAAACAAGATTAAATACCATAAAACAAGAAAGTATGTCTTAACAAGATTTGTGGGTTTTGCAGTGCAGCTGTAGAAGCTTTACTTGAACTCATTAGTTATATAAAATTCACTAAGTACCAGTATGAAATAAAGATACTTTAAAGTTATTGTACTATTACAATTTTTTTTATAGTTTATGCAGTACATATTTTGGTGTGTATATGTATACTAGTTTTATCTGATTTCCGTTGTGTCCGTTCTTGCATCCAGTAAAATATTTTGGCAACATAATTTTGTAACAAACTTGAATTTTAACATTTCATTACCTTTCAGATATTGAAATGCAATACCTAACCTACAGTAGTTATAGTAAGTGTTGTACATGCATTACATGTATGCACAACATCAACAGTAAGAAGGAAATTAATAATAATTAACAGGTAATAATAATTCACAGGTAATCACCCAGTAAATACTAACTTTTTATTTTACTTATTAACAAAAGAGTGCAGTCATTACAGGAAAATACCATCTGGACTAAGGTCTTGATAAGATGGACTGAGCTGATAGGGCCAGTTACATACATAAAAACCCGAGGTCTGAGGTTAATTATTTAGGGGCCTCCTTTTACAACATCAACATACCGGTACATTACTTATGTGTAGCGTGACTTCTGTAACATAGTTATTACATACCTCTGTTATGAGGTTATGTTTCACCTCTGTTTGTGTTAATACAAGTTGGGTTGGTATAACAAATCTCAGCTCTCTGTACTTTTAATTGTTATTTGGAAAACTTTCAATTATATGCACTGCTCTTAAATACCAGTCGATTCCATGGTTTGAAGATGTCCACCCAACAGGAATGTTCCTCCTCAACTCAGCATTGCAGTTTTCACTTAACTGTATATCTGGTGGATTTAAGATAGGCCTTTCACCAATACGTGATTCAGCACCTTCTAAAACCCCTTCTGCTCCATAGGCAACTTGGTCTTCTTCACTTAAACAAAGTCCCACTGGGTTCTGCATTTGACTTGACAGCCACAAACGGAGAGGACTAGATCTTGTTGTGCGCATACGATGATTGGACCACGTGGCCATCCACAATTGTAACTTGTCATTAATCCTTGCTAGAAAGATGTGATGTAAAGCTGCAATATGCAAATTGTTGAGTGGATCTAACATACCTTCATCTTCCATGAAGTAAAACATTTTGTAATAATAGGATAAAACTCCAGTAAATACATCTCGCCACAATCGCTCGATTCTCTGATTATGCGTGCTTTTTCCTGTTATCATACTTCCCCTCCCAGTACCTCTTTTATCTATCATATAATCAGCTATCAGAACATTTTCCATTCCCTTGTCAGAACGTACTCTACTGGGCAAACCAAACTTATTAACCCCACTCTTGAAATGTTCAAGTAGTGTAATAGCCTTGTTGTTGTTACTGCAGGTCAGTACCACTGGTAAACGACTAAATCCATCTATTCCACCAAAAACGACCATGTGCCAGCGATTTAACTTGTGATTGGTGTCGACGTGCCATAAGTGATTAGCACCTTGAACGTTGTAAGTCCGCCTATGCAACCGTCCCCTTGATCTCTCAGCAATACCACATTCGTCAACTCGGTGTAAGCTCTCCCGTAGACAGAATCTTTGAATGGTAATCCCTTTGTCCAATAACATTTTTCCGATCATATTTTCGCCACAGTAGGGGAATTCTTGCGTAAGCTTCTCAACTTCTTGGTCTAATTCTTGATCACCGAGAATGGAAAATTCTTGCTTCCTTATGCCGTAGAAAGCCATGCGACGGTACACAGTACTTTCGGACACCGACAAGAGCAACGATATGTCTTTAATAGAAAATCCGTCCTCTATTAGATCCTCGATTACGTTCTTAGGTAAATCGTACTTTGGGGCTCCCGCCTCGTGATATATTTTCCCTGGAGGTTTGCATCCGTATTTCACACAATGTGTTCTTAACATCATCATCTGGCTTTTACACGTTAAACCCAAAGATTCCAGTTCATACACTGACAGTTTTCCAACTATATCAGGTGTTATCTTTTCTCTTTCAAAATTCTCTAAGATGTTAAGGTTTCCTATATTTAATTCCTTCAAGATGTTAGACATATTAGAACAGGACGCCATTTTGAATTCAAGTCGTAAGTCCTTTGATAAACTGTGGATATACTTCATGTTAGGAGCCATGATCTGACCCCGAGTCTAACTTCGAACAGCCGCTGACCATAATTTGATACGTATAAGGAAGTTCACGACCGTATAATGAAGTAAGCACCACATATAATGAAGTAAGCACCACATATAATGAAGTAAGCACCACATATAATGAAGTAAGCACCACATATAATGAAGTAAGCACCACATATAACGAAGTAAGCACCACATATAATGAAGTAAGCACCACATATAATGAAGTAAGCACCACATATAATGAAGTAAGCACCACATATAATGAAGTAAGCACCACATATAATGAAGTAAGCACCACATATAATGAAGTAAGCACCACATATAATGAAGTAAGCACCACATATAATGAGGTAAGCACCACATATAATGAAGTAAGCACCACATATAACGAAGTAAGTACCACATATAATGAAGTAAGCACCACATATAATGAAGTAAGCACCACATATAATGAAGTAAGCACCACATATAATGAAGTAAGCACCACATACAATGAAGTAAGCACCACATATAATGAAGTAAGCACCACATATAATGAAGTAAGCACCACATATAATGAAGTAAGCACCACATATAACGAAGTAAGCACCACATATAATGAAGTAAGCACCACATATAATGAAGTAAGCACCACATATAATGAAGTAAGCACCACATATAATGAAGTAAGCACCACATATAATGAAGTAAGCACCACATATAATGAAGTAAGCACCACATATAATGAAGTAAGCACCACATATAATGAGGTAAGCACCACATATAATGAAGTAAGCACCACATATAATGAAGTAAGCACCACATATAATGAAGTAAGCACCACATATAATGAAGTAAGCACCACATATAATGAAGTAAGCACCACATATAACGAATATTAACCACTTAAGACAGTTGTGGCTTTCCATACACTAAGCATAGTTACAAGCAGTTGCAATTGCAGGATTAAGGATAATTGCCACATAGTATACAAGGCATCTATTTCCATAAGCAACACGAACATCACTAAGCAATACATTGGCATGACAGCAAGTACATTTAAAGAGCGATATCGTAACCATACTAAATCTTTCCAGAATAAAAAGTATTCAAACGAGACGGAACTTTCGAAATACATTTGGAATCTAAAAGAAAAACCCCCAAAGTTTCGACATAACCTGGTCTATACTAAAACACTCAATTTCTTACACGGGAGGATAAAAAAGATGCAATTTATGTTTGGACGAAAAACTTTTCATCATGAAGGCAGACAAACAATCTTTACTAAACAAAAGATCAGAAATAGTTTCGACCTGTCGGCACAAAAACAGATTTCGGATCAACAACCTAAACAATCGAGTAGTTCTGCAGCCTTTAGAAGAAGCAATTCTATTGGTCGAAATGAAATTGTTAATTTATAATAAATTATGTTATTACTTAAACTGCCTATTCGTTGTGACATATTTTGGTTTCCCATTAATTTAAATAATAGTGTTTATTAATGATCACTGTGGTCATTGACCCCCCTGTAGCAAGTGTAGCATAGCAGTGTAGCAAGTGTATAACAGTGTGGCAAGTGTATAGCAGTGTGTCAAGTGTATAACAGTGTAGCAAGTGTAGCAGTGTAGCAAGTGTAGCAAGTGTAGCACTGTAGCAAGTGTAGCAAGTGTAGCAGTGTAGCACTGTAGCAAGTGTAGCACTGTAGCAAGTGTAGCAGTGTAGCAAGTGTAGCACCGTAGCAGTGTAGCAAGTGTAGCAGTGTAGCACTGTAGCCAGTGTAGCAAGTGTAGCACTGTAGCAAGTGTAGCAAGTGTAGCAGTGTAGCAAGTGTAGCAAGTGTAGCAGTGTCCAATATCCAAACCACAGACATGGTACTGATTTCCTTTGTGTTTTCCTCATGAATTATTAATGAGTTTGAGATATATATTATATATATATATATTATATATATATATATATATATATTATTATATATATATATATATATATTATATATATATATATATATATATTATATATATATATATATATATTATATATATATATATATATATATTATATATATATATATATATATATATATATATATATATATATATATATATATATATATATATATATATATATATATATATATATATATAATATATATATATATATATATATATATATATATATATATATATATATATATATATATATATATATATATATATATATATATATATATATATATATATATATATATATGCTCTCTAGATGTATGCACTACTTATACCATATCCCAGAAGCATTTGTCACCAATTATTAATGAGTTTGATATATATATATATAGTTCAATCTACAGACACGGTGTTTCGCTGTAGAACAGCTCATCAGTGTAGCTTGGAACAATCTGAATGAATTTCACCAATTACTTATACACATGCGATCGTCGGTGACAATCGTATGTGGGAAAGCATCGGTGAAATACATTCAGATAGCGTGAAGTGCGCATGGGCCCAGAGTGCTCAAACTTATATAATGTTATATATATATATAAACTTATATAGTACAAACTTATATAATGTTATAATGTTAAAATTTATTTATCTCCAACAGAAATACGATTTTTATTTGAATGACACACTTGAATGAACTAAATGGATCAATATGTTTGTACAAGTTGTGCCTATATTAAAGAGGCCCTGCTGCACAATAGTCAAACAACAATAAAAAAAACCCCAAAAAAATATATCATAAATTGTATACGTTACATTAAACTTTTGTAAAACAATAAAAAATGTACCCCTTTAAACTGAAATTTGTTTATATAGCAAACTTACTCCAAACATCATCTGGATTTAAGGCATTTTGGACCAGTCTTCCAAGCGTAAATGCTGTTGCTATTTGAAATGGAACAAAATTTTGGCCAAATGCTGCTGACATCAAATGGAACCTGTATGTTTATCATGTATGAATCTGGAATTAGTAACTGATCAGAATTACTAAATTTAAAAAGCTTTTTCCCCCCACATAATAGCCCCAAAAATGAGAAGACACTGGGGGACTATATATAAGCTAGCTGAGTTTATTTTAAGGTTTTTTTTCCCACCATTGCAGGTATATGTAGCATATATGAGTGTTCCCACCAACCCACCCAGACACAACACAGGCAATTAGTTATTTTTCTTAATGCAAGTTAAATATTTATGGTATTCTGAACAATGTATTTGTGCAGTTAATATCATGCATTCAATAAAGATGTAGTCTGCACTATTTAATTGTGCTGGTAGATTAATTTAGTTTATATATATACAGTATATGAAAAAAGTATAATTAGAGAAACAAGCATAATTAGAATATTAATATACAACTAATTTAATTAAATGAGTAGTTATTTTTCAAAAAATTACCTCTTCATGGCACATGGAGTGATTGTTTTAAATAAGAAATTCTTCTTCGCCTGCCATTTGTCGTTCGGCGTGCAATCGTGAAGCTTAAACTCTCTAATTGTGGCAGTCGAAACGCGAGAACTTACTATATGGCATTATTTTACTCTTGTCCATCGACAAGCCCACGCCCGTCCATTTGACATGTTTACACAATATCCCAAGCCTGAAGTGCAATAATTATGGTTACGAAAAAAAAATAGAATCGTAAGTCTAGCCCTACCTTGTTACAACGCTTCCGCGTTCCTTGGTGCCGCAGGAACAAACCCAATGTCCAGATTTCCCATCCTTTTCCGTCAGTTTCATTTCGCCAATAAATTTTAAGGTAAAATCCCCAAACAACAGCCGCTTGTCATAAAAGGTTTTTGCCTCTCTCGTGTAAAACATAGAACACGATTGTTCCTGCGACGATAAATGTAAATTTAAATTGTTAGTCGTTAAAACTACACAGATACAGTTTATACATGCACCTTTAATTCGCCTTTTTAATTTAAAACGTTACAAACTTTAAACTTATCTTGGAAATATTTGACATAATGCCCCGATTCGACGAACTTTACAGTCACTCTACAACAAAATCTTATAGATTTAATGGAGAACCTCTCTGTGCCTGTAGCTAAGAGAATACAGGCCGCAATTGAGAAAATGCGTTGATTTTAAAGCATTTCCATCCCCTGTTGAGTCGCGTTGCAGGAGGTTTTGATTTTTAACCAATGACCGTTACCGCAGTTATTCGTCATAAATGCTGACAATGTATTGATCTTGCAGTTTGCGTTTATTACATGAACCACTCTCTCAAATTTCCTAGACTTTTCTTTACTCTTTATATTATCTTTATAAAACTTTCTTTTATTCGGTGTTCTATCGAGTCTTAAAGCAATTACTAAAATCTATGACTCCAATGTCCACAGGGTGTCACTGTCCAGGTTGGTTTACAGACAGTGTTTCTTTGTTCCTGCTTAATTCGTGTAAAGTTCTTTGTTCTCCTATAATATTCTATAAGCCTTTGTTGTTACATATATATAATTGATAATGTTTTCAATTATTATTTCCAGCAATTTTTTAACCATATTTATTGACCCGAGTGCGTTTTCGTACAGACCGAGCAATGAAGAAGTGAAGTTTGTACGAGAAAAACCGAAGGCCAATACTCTCCAATACAAACCGAGCAAACGAGGTAAATAAGCCTTTTAATAGTATATGACTTTTGTTCGTTTTCTTATCTGTTTTGAAGGTCATTTAGGGGGGTGTTAACAACTTAACATGAGCCCTCCTGGTGACCTGGTATAGAGCTATCTTTGCCCAGATCCTGCATCTCAATGTAATCCCATGGAAAAAATTGTTTGCGTTTACATTGCTTGCTTGCTTTCTTGTTTGCTTGTTTATATCCATCTGTGTATATCTATCTTTTCGTACTCATCTCACTCCCATGTAAAAAATTGTTTGCCTTTACATTGCTTGCTTGCTTTCTTGTTTGCTTGTTTATGTCCATCTGTATATTTATCTTTTTGTACTCTACGGCATTCATCTTCTATTTTATCTTCGCTATTTTTTTTCTCTGTTATACTTTTCATATGTTTCACTCACAGATATACTCTCTAATGTTAATTTCTTGGTATTTTTTTGCCTTTGGTATTTTTTTGGGGGGGAACGGTCTTATTTAAAAGAACACTTAAAATGAGAAAGGAACATCTTTTGTAGATTTTTGCATGCTTTGTTTTTGAAATATTTCAGTTTGTTTAATGCGTATTGAATTCTCGGCGAAATCACTTCAGAGGAATATTAATTTGCACTTGTTGTCCTAGAACACCAAGCATGTAAATTTTTAAATTGGATTTCGTTAGATAATAGGAACCATAAATAACCTTCTCCGATAAGTCAATATGCAGGTGTGACATCAAGTTGTTAAATTAAAATATATTTAAAATTATGCATGTAAACGAAAATCTACATAATATGATACTCTGTCGTTTTAAGCGATCTTTCAAATAAGACAGATTTAAAGGCCCATTTACACAACGCTCAATCTTTGGAAAAATTACAACATATTTCAAGAATTTAAATATCTTTTTTAACACTATTTTTAATATTATCAGATGCTGTAGATATAGTGTTGTTCACATGGTTTTTTAAATAATTTGTTAGGCCACATAAAAATAATGCTCAACATAACATCTGGAACTGAATGTCTAAGATGCGGGAGGTTTATATTTCATATCAAAATATAGAAAATATTCCATAAAATTTCAAAATTGGAGAAGGAGGTATTTTTATGTTCCCTTGTTTTTCCAAATGCACATAATTTCATATTCTTGTAATCATGAAGAAATAATCATGAAAATATAGTTTATATAAAACACTGTAATGGTTTGTCAATTGAGTTACAAGCCAAGTCTTCCTAACACGCAACGCACTTTTTGTCAAAAATAATTCTGTTTGGCAGAAATTTCTGACTTGCATGAGACATCAAAAATCGAATATAAAACATTGAAAAATTACTTTTTTCAGATTATCGGTTGAGCGGCACATTTATCTTTTATAACAAAATTAAAAAAACATGTGTACGCGGGCCTCAAAATGTGGTCGGGCGACGATGAGAATCAAGCATTTTTTTATGTGGCCTTTTCACTGGAAATTTTTTTCAAAATCCATACTATGGAAATAGTATGGAAAATTTTTCATAGTATAGATATAGTATGTATTTTTAATTTCCATAGTATGTATTTTTAATTTCCATAGTATGTATTTTTAATTTCCATAGTATGGATTTTTAATTTCCATAGTATGGATTTTTTAATTTTCTTATTACGACTTGCCGATTTCCATAGCACGGTTATAGTACGGATATAATATGGATATACATATAATTAGTCTATATAATTATTTGGGATAGCATGGATAAAGCATGGATACGATATGGAATCAGGGACCAAGTACACGTTTAAATAATGTAAAAGTGATTCTATAGATGTCTAAAATGTTATCTAAATTATCTGTACCATTGATGTCTAGCTGTTAGTAGACATACCCTTACGAAAATGTTCTATAGAATCCTATAGAATATTCTGTTGGAAATCTAAATCCAATGGAATATTCTGTTGGATTTTCTACAGCATATTGGTTTTTCTTCCACAAAGTATTATATTAGATTTTCTATATGAGAATATTTCTATATGTCCCAATAGAATATGCTATTGGATTTTGTATAGCATATTGGTTTATTGGAACTGTAAAAAATAAGAAAAAGTGAAAACTGGTGAAAAGTTATCATTTGCTAAAGTTATCCAAAGTTATGTTATCGAAGGTTAAAACAACCTGAGCAAAATTTCGGCATTTGCACCGGTAGTTTGCAAATTATTTTGTAACCTTCAAAATTGGCTTATAACTAAGTTCACCCTAATACGAAATTAACCAAAAAATTGTGAAAAACGATGCTTTGTTAAACTCATTAAAATTTTTTAAAACACGTGCTGCTTACGTGCAGCTGTTATTATTCATCAAGCTTCGCTTTGACGTTAAGAAAACGATATAGTTCCAAGAGGATGTTTTTTGGTGAGCTATAGAAGAACAGCGTGATGTAAATGCGTATATTTTTACAGTTCTATTTCAGATTATAGCTTCTTTTATTCAAGGAAGTAGAGCAAACACCATAGCTAACATGGCGTAAATAATGAAGTTGTCAAACAACAATGCATGACAACGGTAACCAGCAGTGTGTTGCCGAGCCGTTTATATATTCTTGACGATTATTTAAAGTCGTCTGGTGTTAGACAGACTGCTATACACTTACAACTCTAAGCACTTGCTACACTTGCTACAACACTGCTACACTTGCTACACTTGCTACAGTGCTACACTGCTACACTTGATACAGTGCTACACTGCTACACTGCTACACTGCTACACTTGCTACAGTGCTACACGTGCTACGAAGAAATTACATAAATTAAGCAAACTTTCATCTCATATAAACTACACTTCTTCAAGTAAAATTATGTTTTAAGAATGCTAGACTTTAATATATTTTCCTCCATATATTAAGACTAACAACCGTGACTTAATAACAATTAGTCTGCCGCGAAGCCTTTTGAAGCTACAGAATTTTCTGATCGGTAGATGGGAAATCCGAAACCACCGTTGGATTCCCCATAAAATTCTGCATCTGGCAATATAAAAATCCCCTTTACAATTTAAAACTGATTAATTTAACTCAAGTCTTAAGACAATTTTTCAGTTTACGCGCGCTAAAGTGCATGACGTATATAAATATAGCGCTACAGTCTTTTGAAGCTACAGAATTTTCTGATCGGTAGATGGGAAATCCGAAAACACCGTTGGATTCCCCATAAAATTCTGCATCTGGCAATATAAAAATCCCCTTTACAATTTAAAACGGATTGATTTAACTCAAGTCTTTAAGACAATTTTTCAGTTTACGCGCGCTAAAGTGCATGACGTATATAAATATAGCGCTACAGTCTTTTGAAGCTACAGAATTTTCTGATCGATAGATGGGAAATCCGAAAACACCGTTGGATTCCCCATAAAATTCTGCGTCTGGCAATATAAGAATCCCCTTTACAATTTAAAACGGATTGATTTAACTCAAGTCTTTAAGACAATTTTTTCAGTTTACGCGCGCTAAAGTGCATGACGTATATAAATATAGCGCTACAGTCTTTTGAAGCTACAGAATTTGCTGATCGGTAGATGGGAAATCCGAAACCACCGTTGGATTCCCCATAAAATTCTGCATCTGGCAATATAAAAATCCCCTTTACAATTTAAAACTGATTAATTTAACTCAAGTCTTAAGACAATTTTTCAGTTTACGCGCGCTAAAGTGCATGACGTATATAAATATAGCGCTACAGTCTTTTGAAGCTACAGACTTTTCTGATCGGTAGATGGGAAATCCGAAAACACCGTTGGATTCTCCATAAAATTCTGCATCTGGCAATATGAAAATCCCCTTTACAATTTAAAACTGATTGATTTAACTCAAGTCTTAAGACAATTTTTCAGTTTAGGCGCGCTAAAGTGCATGACGTATATAAATATAGCGCTACAGTCTTTTGAAGCTACAGAATTTGCTGATCGGTAGATGGGAAATCCGAAACCACCGTTGGATTCCCCATAAAATTCTGCATCTGGCAATATAAAAATCCCCTTTACAATTTAAAACTAATTAATTTAACTACAATTTAAAACTGATTAATTTAACTCAAGTCTTAAGACAATTTTTCAGTTTACGCGCGCTAAAGTGCATGACGTATATAAATATAGCGCTACAGTCTTTTGAAGCTACAGAATTTTCTGCTCGGTAGATGGGAAATCCGAAAACACCGTTGGATTCCCCATAAAATTCTGCATCTGGCAATATAACAATCCCCTTTACAATTTAGAACTGATTAATTTAACTCAAGTCTTAAGACAATTTTCAGTTTACGCGCGCTAAAGTGCATGACGTATATAAATATAGCGCTACAGTCTTTTGAAGCTACATACTTTTTTGATCGGTAGATGGGAAATCCGAAAACACCGTTGGATTCCCCATAAAATTCTGCATCTGGCAATATAAAAATCCCCTTTACAATTTAAAACTGATTAATTTAACTCAAGTCTTAAGACAATTTTTCAGTTTACGCGCGCTAAAGTGCATGACGTATATAAATATAGCGCTACAGTCTTTTGAAGCTACAGACTTTTCTGATCGGTAGATGGGAAATCCGAAAACACCGTTGGATTCCCCATAAAATTCTGCATCTGGCAATATGAAAATCCCCTTTACAATTTAAAACTGATTGATTTAACTCAAGTCTTAAGACAATTTTTCAGTTTACGCTCGCTAAAGTGCATGACGTATATAAATATAGCGCTACAGTCTTTTGAAGCTACAGAATTTTGTGATCGGTAGATGGGAAATCCGAAACCACCGTTGGATTCCCCATAAAATTCTGCATCTGGCAATATAAAAATCCCCTTTACAATTTAAAACTAATTAATTTAACTCAAGTCTTAAGACAATTTTTCAGTTTACGCGCGCCAAAGTGCATGACGTATATAAATATAGCGCTACAGTCTTTTGAAGCTACAGAATGTTCTGATCGGTAGATGGGATATCCGAAACCACCGTTGGATTCCCCATAAAATTCTGCATCTGGCAATATAAAAATCCCCTTTACAATTTAAAACTGATTAATTTAACTCAAGTCTTAAGACAATTTTTCAGTTTACGCCACCCGTTGAACATACTCCTCAATGGGTACTACCCACCTGTTCTCAATTGAGAACACTGGGTACCACCGGGGCCAGACTGTCGTCTAAGCAGCCTGGCGCGAGGCTCCTTTGCATATGATTATAGATCAACCAGTTATAACAGATTGCAATCAAAACAATATTGCTTTGAAAAATTACTGATGAATTATAATATTCGCCGTCGCATTTAGACAACGTGGAAGAATGAAACGCTGTCAACAAGCTGTTTTTAGAACAACTATCTTGGGAAGAAAAGGGAAGAGTGTGATACGAACTCCGCTTGTAAATGAATATGCGAGCCGTCCTACATCTTGTAAAGTTGGAAATCAACAGTCTCAAATTGAAGCTGAATGTAGTTCACATTCATCCTCAGCGCAAACACGTGGCACAAACGAGATTTATGGTTCTTGTTGTGAAAACGAAGTTCATGCTACAAGCAATCAGCGAAAGATTGCAAATATTTCGAATTGGGAGAAAGTACGAGAAGCCTTGCTAACGGCAAGAATCGAGGACGCAAGTTTTCCTGAAGATTCCAGCTGCGTTGTTTGCAAAAATGTAGTGGCCTCCATGCGATGCGAATATTGTGGACCAAGACAATATTACTGTCTTAACTGTGCCGAAGAGATACATGATGAAAGGAATAAATTTCACGTTCTTGAACAGTGGCAGGTAACTACTACGTCTATAATATTTTGAACCTACATGTATTACAGATTTATACATTCCTTGATTTCCTTAATATTTTTAAATATATGGTATACTAGCTGTAGCATTGTAACCTTATCTTGTTATTTAATAATATATTTTTGTCATCTTGCAGGATGGTCATTTCATCCCATTGTTTCCAAACCACAGTGTTGTGGATTATGGCCAGAGATGCACTTCGAGGATCTTAAAAGTCTTTAAGCTGGTCGACGGTTTTGGTAATTATAATCATGTGATAAATTATTTTATTTAATATATATATTATATTGTAAATATGAATATATATATATATATATATATAATAATTATTCTATTGTATGTGCATTATAGGAAATCAACATTTGAAGCAAGTTGCTGTCTGTGACTGTGAAAGTGATGCTGTCACTCTTATTCGGTGCCAATTTTGGCCTGGGTCACCAGAAAAACCCACCGTTGGGTTTCACTTCAAATTGATGGACCTTGCTGAAAAATTGTTTCTCCACTGTCAAGTTTCTGTCAAAGAATTTTCAGAAATCGTAAGAGAGCTAACAAACCAACTACAGCCATGTCTTGTAAGTATACACCTCAATATATATATATATATATATCAATATATATATATATAT
The DNA here is from genome assembly GCA_035771165.1 of Paragorgia papillata. Taxonomy (NCBI): domain Eukaryota; kingdom Metazoa; phylum Cnidaria; class Anthozoa; order Scleralcyonacea; family Coralliidae; genus Paragorgia; species Paragorgia papillata. The sequence continues at coordinate 810,916 of JAWNZC010000199.1, read as the reverse complement.
ATATATATATATATATATATATATATATATATATATATATATATATATATATATATATATATAGTTCAATCTACAGACACGGTGTTTCGCTGTACAACAGCTCATCAGTGTAGCTTGGAACAATCTGAATGAATTTCATCAATTACTTATACACATGCGATCGCCAGTGACAACCGCATGTGGGACAGCATCGGTGAAGTATATATATATACTGTATATATATATAATTCTTTTCAAAGTATTAAATAAACTACATATTAATTATGAAATAATTATAACAAAATATCATTGTATTTACAGGTTAAGTCTTTGTACAGCACTTTAAATTCAGGCTGCTTTGAAGAATATAGGTATGATACCATACACTTTGTGCATATTATATATGTAATTAATATATTATAATTAATATATTATGTATGTAATTATATATACATATATATATATATAGTTCAATCTACAGACACGGTGTTTCGCTGTACAACAGCTCATCAGTGTAGCTTGGAACAATCTGAATGAATTTCATCAATTACTTATACACATGCGATCGTCGGTGGCAACCGCATGTGGGACAGCATCGGTGAAGTACATTCAGATAGCGTGAAGTGCGCATGGGCCCAGAGTGCTCAAACTTCCATATATATATATATATATATATATACGAAATATGCAAAACATACACTGTATTTTCATATTTCTCATTTTCTCTAGATACCACAAGTATAAACTGCGGTATTTGGATACATTTGTCCCAGGCCTTTACAGCGGAAATGAATGTCCTTTGTGTCCTACAGTAAATACTTCTCCTTGTTTCTGTATTTCAGTTTGCTAATGTACATGTAACTGTTGTAGTAATTTCACATACTATGTAAGTGGACTCTCTCTAAGATGAACACGACCTGATTTAGTCTGACTGTCCATCTTAGATAAGTGTCCATCATAATGATTTTCTTACAGTCTTATACTAACTTGTCTCCATAGGAGAAAGGTGTCCTCATTGAGAGTCTGGATGCCTGCTTTGGTCTTTCAAGAAAGAAGGCTCGCGGAGGAACTGACATTGTTGCAAGACATGGTAACCTGATATTCAGTGATCAAGATGATGTGGACAACTATGTTGACAATTATGATTATATTGAAAACAATATTGCAGAGGTTCAGGTATTGCACTCCAGTATTATCAACTTATCACATAGATTGCAAACACTGCCTGTTATATTATGCCCCTGATAAAGTACATTTTTGGTATAAGTATGACTTTTTAATCCTTACTGCAAGGCACATGTAAGATGTACATGTATATCTGGGTTGATAACAAATTCAGCATATAAGGAGATACTTGGAGCAACACTACAACAGTGGTATTATTATATAATGTTGATGGCCCTTTATATTGCTACCTTTTAGGACTGTAGTCGGTTCCATGCTGGAGAAGTTTTACCTGCCATTAGAAGCAAAGGAAAGAATAAAATGTTTGATGAAAAGGGAGTTTTTGGAAGAGTATGTCGACATGACTTTCCAAAGAGTTTGTTAAACATAAAACATGGTGAAAGGTTTGTATTAAAGTTACTATTAACAGTACATTACTGACCACACATACTGGTATACATATACGTACTGTACATACATTCACACATAATTATATATATATATATATATATATATATATATATATATATATACTGTATACTGTGTGTATATATATTCAAACAAACAAAGTGTTGTTCGCGAAAAGTGGTCAATACTGTAAAGATAGAGCGAATATACTATAAGTGGGCTTACCTCAAATGTTGATGGTCGTCACTATGCAGTTTCACGCTGGGCTGAAGAGCCGCCTGAAGAGCCGCCTGAAGAGCCGCCTGAAGATCACCCAGCGTGAAACTGACAGTAGCGACCATCAACATTTGAGGTAAGCCCACTTATAGTATATATATATATATATATATATATATATGTATATAAGTGAGTTTTGGTTCACGAAATGTTAGAGAGTGCTCAATACCATATATAGATAGAGCAAAATACAAAGTATAAAGTATAGTTTTACCTTAAAGTCTTCGCTACCAGAGGTTTCACCCTAAACGGGATCATCAGGCGACTGAAAAATATCGGTTAGTGGGCTGCTTAAATGCGTTAGTTGGGGCGTGGGTGTGGGCGTCGAAACGTCCGGCGGATTCATTTGGAGCGTGGGTGTGGGCGTCGAAACGTTGCGCGCATTCCTTTGATTGTTTAGGTTGTTGATCCGAAATCTATTTTTGTGCCGACACGTCGAAACTATTTCTGATCTTTTGTTTAGTAAGAGTTGCTTGTCTGCCTTCATGATGAAAAGTTTTTCGTCCAAACATAAATTGCATCTTTTTGATCCTCCCGTGTAAGAAATTGAGTGTTTTAGTATAGACTAGGTTATGTCGAAACTTTGGTTTTTTTCTTTTAGATTCCAAATGTATTTCGAAAGTTCCGTCTCATTTGAATACTTTTTATTCTGGAAAGATTTAGTATGGTTACGATATCGCTCTTTAAATGTACTTGCTGTCATGCCAATGTATTGCTTAGTGATGTTCGTGTTGCTTATGGAAATAGATGCCTTGTATACTATGTTGTTTGTCATGCATTGCCCACGTAGGGGGCAATTGTCCTTAATCCTGCAATTGCAACTGCTTGTAACTATGCTTCGTGGCTTGCTTTTCCTGATTGTGCGTGAATTATGTTTCGTGATAATGGACTTGACGTTGTTCATGCAACTATAGCTAATCTTGACTGTGTTTCTGTTAAAAAGTTTGTGAAGCTTGTGTCCTGGTGGAAAGTGCTTGTCAATAAGGCTAAGAAAATTGCGTCCTATGTTTGTTTTTGACATTTTTGTTAAATGGAGGGTTAAACCAGATGATATTGCGGTGTCTATTTCTGCGTGTTTGCTGTGGTGTTTCTTGTGTGTAGTTTAGCTCATGGTTGAAATTGCTGCGCCTTAATGCATCTTGGTAAATTGGTGCGGTTTCATGGAATGTCCGCTCGTCAGACGAGAGGAGGGAAATGCGCTTGTTGATTGATGTAGGTAGCTGTCTTAAAATGCTTGGTGGGTGGTTTGATTGCTTGTTTATGTATAATGGATCGTCATTGGGCTTTCGAAAAGGTTTGTATTTTCCATTGCTTAGGTCGAAAGTAACGTCTAAAAAGTTTACTGAAATTAAATTTGCTTCTGCCGTGATTTTTAAGCCAAACTGTTCAAAAATTTTGTGAAGATCTTTTCTTGTTTTGTCTGCCAATCGTGCGGTCTTATTTTTTAGTACTGCCAATCCGTCGTCTCTATATAGGCCAATATTTTGGTTGCCAAACTTTTTCCCTAGGTCGTTTAGAATGAAAAGGCCTACTAGTTCGCATACTTCAGCGCCGTCATAGCTACCCATGGTAACATCAAATAAACTGTTGCTGTCTTTTTTTATCCACGGTTTTTCGTTGTTGAAAAGGAGCGATTTTCTAGCGTGTTTTATTATTGAAATGTCACTTTCGGATATGATAGCGAAATTTCTGGCCCAAGATAATGCTTGGTCCAGAAGGTCTTCTGAAATTGAAGGGTAGAAATTAACAATGTCAAACGAAATGAAGGTATGTCTGTTTTTCTCTTCAATGTTGCCAAACCATTCGATTACTTCTTGTGTGTTTCTCCATTGATTTACGTTCAAAATGTTCCTTAACTTAGAGTTGATTTTATCAAGAATTACTTTGCTGAGCTTTCCGGACTCACTTTTAGCAGGATTAATTAATCGGCATGTTGGGTTGTTTTCGAAATTATCCTTATGATCTTTGAGCGAAATAAATGTTTCGCGTTTTTTTCATGTGTTCAATACGGTCGCCAATTCCCAAGTTATTCGAAATGTGTTTCAGTTCATTGTCTATCTGTTCTATGGTGCCCTCTGATCCATGTTTATATGTTTTTGTTATATTGTCATGCAAAAGATTGTTGTATGTGTCGAGCGAGGTTTCATAAATGTTTCTAGTTTTGTCGGCGAAAACAAAAATATTAGGTGACGAATTAATTTTCTTCAAATCGTTTGCCAAAGATTCCTGAAATGGATTGCTCGTATGCCGAAATTTGGTGTTTTCAATGAGTTTTATTAAGTCGTCTTCGAAAGGTTTAATATCCAAAATAGTGGGAGGTGTTTTGTTAGAAGGCAGTCCGAAATGGTTATTTTTTGACGGGTTTCTATCACCATTAAGAAAAAAGTGAGCTTTCCATCTCATACGTTTTATTACGCTTTCAATTTTTTCGACCAAATCTTTCAAATAAGCATCTTGTGGTGGTATTGGAATGTTTTTCAGTGAATGGTCAAACCGAAATTTTCGCATTTTTAAGGTATAATACTATAAAACTACAAAACTACGTAAACAAGAGTGCACAACCGGTATACGGGTGCGAATATAAGCGAGTTTTGGTTCACGAAATGTTAGAGAGTGCTCAATACCATATATAGATAGAGCAAAATACAAAGTATAAAGTATAGTTTTACCTTAAAGTCTTCGCTACCAGAGGTTTCACCCTAAACGGGATCATCAGGCGACTGAAAAATATCGGTTAGTGGGCTGCTTAAATGCGTTAGTTGGGGCGTGGGTGTGGGCGTCGAAACGTCCGGCGGATTCATTTGGACCGTGGGTGTGGGCGTCGAAACGTTGCGCATATTCCTTTGATTGTTTAGGTTGTTGATCCGAAATCTATTTTTGTGCCGACACGTCGAAACTATTTCTGATCTTTTGTTTAGTAAGAGTTGCTTGTCTGCCTTCATGATGAAAAGTTTTTCTTTCAAACATAAATTGCATCTTTTTGATCCTCCCGTGTAAGAAATTGAGTGTTTTAGTATAGACTAGGTTATGTCGAAACTTTGGTTTTTTTCTTTTAGATTCCAAATGTATTTCGAAAGTTCCGTCTCATTTGAATACTTTTTATTCTGGAAAGATTTAGTATGGTTACGATATCGCTCTTTAAATGTACTTGCTGTCATGCCAATGTATTGCTTAGTGATGTTCGTGTTGCTTATGGAAATAGATGCCTTGTATACTATGTTGTTTGTCATGCATTGCCCACGTAGGGGGCAATTGTCCTTAATCCTGCAATTGCAACTGCTTGTAACTATGCTTCGTGGCTTGCTTTTCCTGATTGTGCGTGAATTATGTTTCGTGATAATGGACTTGACGTTGTTCATGCAACTATAGCTAATCTTGACTGTGTTTCTGTTAAAAAGTTTGTGAAGCTTGTGTCCTGGTGGAAAGTGCTTGTCAATAAGGCTAAGAAAATTGCGTCCTATGTTTGTTTTGACATTTTTGTTAAATGGAGGGTTAAACCAGATGATATTGCGCTGTCTATTTCTGCGTGTTTGCTGTGGTGTTTCTTGTGTGTAGTTTAGCTCATGGTTGAAATTGCTGCGCCTTAATGCATCTTGGTAAATTGGTGCGGTTTCATGGAATGTCCGCTCGTCAGACGAGAGGAGGGAAATGCAAACGATTTGAAGAAAATTAATTCGTCACCTAATATTTTTGTTTTCGTCGACAAAACTAGAAACATTTATGAAACCTCGCTCGACACATACAACAATCTTTTGCACGACAATATAACAAAAACATATAAACATGGATCAGAGGGCACCATAGAACAGATAGACAATGAACTGAAACACATTTCGAATAACTTGGGAATTGGCGACCGTATTGAACACATGAAAAAACGCGAAACATTTATTTCGCTCAAAGATCATAAGGATAATTTCGAAAACAACCCAACATGCCGATTAATTAATCCTGCTAAAAGTGAGTCCGGACAGCTCAGCAAAGTAATTCTTGATAAAACCAACTCTAAGTTAAGGAACATTTTGAACGTAAATCAATGGAGAAACACACAAGAAGTAATTGAATGGTTTGGCAACATTGAAGAGAAAAACAGACATACCTTCATTTCGTTTGACATTGTTAATTTCTACCCTTCAATTTCAGAAGACCTTCTGGACCAAGCATTATCTTGGGCCAGAAATTTGGCTATCATTACCGAAAGTGACATTTCAATAATAAAACACGCTAGAAAATCGCTCCTTTTCAACAACGAAAAACCGTGGATAAAAAAAGACAGCAACAGTTTATTTGATGTTACCATGGGTAGCTATGACGGCGCTGAAGTATGCGAACTAGTAGGCCTTTTCATTCTAAACGACCTAGGGAAAAAGTTTGGCAACCAAAATATTGGCCTATATAGAGACGACGGATTGGCAGTACTAAAAAATAAGACCGCACGATTGGCAGACAAAACAAGAAAAGATCTTCACAAAATTTTTGAACAGTTTGGCTTAAAAATCACGGCAGAAGCAAATTTAATTTCAGTAAACTTTTTAGACGTTACTTTCGACCTAAGCAATGGAAAATACAAACCTTTTCGAAAGCCCAATGACGATCCATTATACATAAACAAGCAATCAAACCACCCACCAAGCATTTTAAGACAGCTACCTACATCAATCAACAAGCGCATTTCCCTCCTCTCGTCTGACGAGCGGACATTCCATGAAACCGCACCAATTTACCAAGATGCATTAAGGCGCAGCAATTTCAACCATGAGCTAAACTACACACAAGAAACACCACAGCAAACACGCAGAAATAGACACCGCAATATCATCTGGTTTAACCCTCCATTTAACAAAAATGTCAAAACAAACATAGGACGCAATTTTCTTAGCCTTATTGACAAGCACTTTCCACCAGGACACAAGCTTCACAAACTTTTTAACAGAAACACAGTCAAGATTAGCTATAGTTGCATGAACAACGTCAAGTCCATTATCACGAAACATAATTCACGCACAATCAGGAAAAGCAAGCCACGAAGCATAGTTACAAGCAGTTGCAATTGCAGGATTAAGGACAATTTCCCCCTACGTGGGCAATGCATGACAAACAACATAGTATACAAGGCATCTATTTCCATAAGCAACACGAACATCACTAAGCAATACATTGGCATGACAGCAAGTACATTTAAAGAGCAATATCGTAACCATACTAAATCTTTCCAGAATAAAAAGTATTCAAATGAGACGGAACTTTCGAAATACATTTGGAATCTAAAAGAAAAAAACCAAAGTTTCGACATAACCTGGTCTATACTAAAACACTCAATTTCTTACACGGGAGGATCAAAAAGATGCAATTTATGTTTGGACGAAAAACTTTTCATCATGAAGGCAGACAAGCAACTCTTACTAAACAAAAGATCAGAAATAGTTTCGACGTGTCGGCACAAAAATAGATTTCGGATCAACAACCTAAACAATCAAAGGAATGCGCGCAACGTTTCGACGCCCACACCCACGCTCCAAATGAATCCGCCGGACGTTTCGACGCCCACACCCACGCCCCAACTAACGCATTTAAGCAGCCCACTAACCGATATTTTTCAGTCGCCTGATGATCCCGTTTAGGGTGAAACCTCTGGTAGCGAAGACTTTAAGGTAAAACTATACTTTATACTTTATATATATATATAATATATATATATATATATATATATATATATATATATATATATATATATATATATATAATATATATATATATATATATATATATATATATATATATATATATGTATATATATATGTATATATGTATGTATATATGTATGTATATATGTATGTATATATGTATGTATATATGTATATATATATGTATATATATATGTATATATATATGTATATATATATGTATATATATATAGTTCAATCTACAGACACGGTGTTTCGCTGTACAACAGCTCATCAGTGTAGCTTGGAACAATCTGAATGAATTTCATCAATTACTTATACACATGCGATCGTCGGTGACAGCCGCATGTGGGACAGCATCGGTGAAATTCATTCAGATAGCGTGAAGTGCGCATGGGCCCAGAGTGCTCAAACTTCCACAAGGGTAGTGAGCGTTGCATTATCGCTAATAGGTACCCACGGCAACTTCACAGAGTGCTCAACAACACCGAAGTGAAGGAGCGTACATAGTTCAATCTACAGACACGGTGTTTCGCTGTACAACAGCTCATCAGTGTAGCTTGGAACAATCTGAATGAATTTCATCAATTACTTATACATATGCGATCGTCGGTGACAGCCGCATGTGGGACAGCATCGGTGAAATTCATTCAGATAGCGTGAAGTGCGCATGGGCCCAGAGTGCTCAAACTTCCACAAGGGTAGTGAGCGTTGCATTATCGCTAATAGGTACCCACGGCAACTTCACAGAGTGCTCTATATATGTATATATATATATGTATATATATGTATATATATATATATATATATATATATGTATATATATATGTATATATATATGTATATATATATGTATATATATATGTATATATATATATATATATATATATATATATATATATATATATATATATATATATATATATATATATATATATATATATATATATATATATATATGTATATATATATGTATATATAGTATATGTATATAAATTTACATATACATACATATACACCTGTATATAATAATGATTTTTGCTTTAGGATTTGCTATTCAGTTTATGAATTGAAGAAATTAAAGGATAGCATTGCTGGAAAGTCATTAGATGTTGTTTTAATGTATGATATTGCCTGTATTTTATCAACACATTTAAAGGTATGTGATCAATTGAGTTGTAAAACAGCAAGAGCTAAGCAATTATATATTGAATGAGACTGAGCAAGATACCAAGAATTATCCAGAGCAAGGTCAATGTTATTTGCCAAAGCCTAAGGCTGAGGTGATAACACTAATTACCAAGGTCTGGTTAATACTTCACATCATGCATAAACCAAATCCAATAATTATTGTTTTATTATACATTCAAACGAATACACTTGATTCCAACCTGGCAATTAGACATTTTGCTATACTCAAGCCTCATGCCTGACAATTAGCTGGGCTTCAGCAGAACATTGATCAATAAGGAAGGAGAATGAAGTTTGAATGTATAATACTTCATCTTCATGTACAGTATGATCATGCACGATGAATGTTCAGTTGCTGACTAAGATATTTCTTATAATTATGACAGTTTCAGTTTCCCCAAACTACGGCTAGTATGGCCAAAGTTTGCTTGAAATGTTTTCTGTTGGTACAGTATTATATATATTAAGTTGTAAGTTCTGCAACATGCCTGTAAAACTTTCTATTTCTTGTTAAGAAAAATACAGAAGAAGAGTTGCTTGCAAATGTTACCCTTGCAGTGCCAATATTCCATTGTTATGGGCACAAGGCATCCTGTCAGGTATTGAATATTTATACAAATAACAAATTCTCACTCGATGTACACAGTCAGCATATACAGTCAGTATACAGTCATTAGCTGTGCGGAACTCAGTTATTTAAATCACCCTAAGATTTGCTATCCTCATTTACATTATTTTATACATTTCGTCCTAGATAAAGTTTAATCCCAGACGAACACCAAATGTTGGTTTAAGTGATGGTGAAGGTGTTGAAAGGTTTTGGTCATTTCTACGTCAATTCTCTTGCATCACAAAGGAAATGGCAACTGACAAAAGGGTTGATGTTCTGACCGATGCAACCTTGCACTATCGTGAACATTTGCTTAAGAGATTTGGTAAATTTATACAAATTCTTACATACTAACACAATGTTTTTGTTTGAGAATTATTTACTTTAATAGTAATGTTGTCGTTTTAGTTTTTGCTGTTACATGAATTTCATTTGGGTTACCGTAATTTGATCATATTTATTGGGGGTCACCAATCAATATAATTATATACATGTATATGTATATATATATATATATATATATATATACATATACATATACATATACATATACATATACATATACATATACATATACATATACATATACATATACATATACATATACATATACATATACATATACATATACATATACATATATATATATATACATATACATTTACATATATACATACATACATATATATATATATATATATATATATATATATATATATATATATATATATATATATATATATATATATATATATATACACAGTATATATATACAGTATATATATATACAGTATATATATATATATATATATATATATATAGTATTTTAATACTTCCAGGACCAGTCTTGCTGGAGAAGCAAAAGAGGTCAACAGCCCTCTTATCTACAGTAGAAGATCAAATACAGGAACTTCTGTCAGCTCTGCCAGGTAAAAATACTAGCTAACATTGTTTGAATTGTTCATTTAGTCGTATCCTTTCATATTTCTCTTATTTTAAGTTAAATATTACATATTAGTATCTCAACATACAGTATAATTACAGTATAATTAAAAATGAGGACAAAACATTCTCTAATCAAAGATCTCTTAAATGAGGGCTTTTGGCTACATGTCTATGTACTGTAACATTTGTGTCTTCTGCACAAACAATATAATTTTTTAGGCTACTGATCTGGTAGGCAAAAGCTATCCAATAAAATTCTTGGGTCAGAGAACAGTTCGTCATCATTTTTAAATATGTCACTACTTCACCAAAAATGCTCTATTATTCAGCTGATGTTAACAATGAAGAATCGGTACGACAGTGGGCCCAGGAAGAAGAAGATGAAATAGTTCCCAGTGAACAAGGTTAGTTGCAAATGAAATGTGGAGATTAATTTTAAGTACCAAGATAATAGTGTATATAATTAATTCTTGTTGCATTATTAAATGTAGTTTTAGAGCTATTGTGGGATGAATCCTATGTGGATCGTTTGATGGAAATTAAAAAATTACAAAATGAGTTGGCATATACCACAGTTCATGACTACAGCAAAGTGGGATCAGTGGAAAATAAGATCAACAGGTTCAGTATTTTAATTTCATTGTCGAGTATAATTTGTATCCACCTGACTGTGACCTTCCTAAGTTTAAATAAGTATACTAAGTCTGTATTTTCTTAATGTTACAAAATAACCTAAATTCATCTGTTAATGTATATGGTATCTGGTTTGTTAAATCTAAGGACAAAGAAATTATTGAAAGCTATAGAGAAGAAATCTGGTATAAGAGTCCAGTGGCAGGAAGCAGATCCTTCTTACGAAAATGCCAAGCAAAGGCTGAATAGGAAACGAAAGAATGAGCTCCTAATCAAGCTGCAGAAGTTGGCTTCGGAGAGAATCTTTTTGCTGGAGTTGAAGGCAAAGTATGCTGGTAAGTCCAATGATAAAACTGAAGAATTTTGTACTGTCATGTAACACTTATACATACAATAAGTTACATATATACCACTTATAGATACAACTATTATTTATAATTATAATCTTGATTACTTACTAGATGGACAAGCCATTGCTATCAAATTATCAAATCAGATAAACAAAGTGGTGGCATCTATGAGGAGGTGCCTTAATATTCTAAATGAAGTGTCTACTGAAGATGTACCATTTGAAAGTATAAAGGACCCACAGGGCGAAATCTACCATCCAACTGGCTCAGCGCACAACTCATCTATTCCCATAAGTGTAAAGAAGAAAGTTATAAACTTGGTCTTCATTAAGGACAGGTGCAAAGAAGAATTAACCATGATTGAAGAAGAAATGACAAGATTAATAAGCTTTCTACTGAACGAAATTACCTTGATTTCGAACACCACAGATACAGTGCCTATGGCTCGGTTTGGTATTGGATTAAAGTCACTCATACTTCAGAAGGCAGCAAGATACAAAAGCGAACTGTCCCACCTTAAACTTTTGTGGGGAGATTCGATCCAATGTCCACTAGGCAAATTTAATGCAGAAACATATTTGTCCTTTAGTAGTTTAGTTGCAGCCGAGGAGGATATAACTGAATTACATGAATTATTTGATGTGGATGCAGCAGAAGATTTAATAATATGTAATGATAATGAAAGTGAAGCTGACGACATTGTCGACATTACTTGTACCAACTTATTCGGGAAATGAATGTATAGAGATAGAACAAATTAAATAATTTTAGTGAGTCGTAAGATAAGTACTGTATTCTACATACTTTAATGTATTAAAATAAAGATTATTAAGGCTACGTCGATATATTTTAATATTTTACACCTTCAACTTTTACTTACCAAGTTACCCCGCCACTTTTATTAAATTACATGGAGACTGCACTGTACAGTTGTCACTTGATAGTTCTGTATGTGAATATAATCAATATTGTATAAAATTCTTCGCAACTCTTCATGGGAAATCCATGTTTCCATTAGGCTATCACACGTGCAAGTGTTGTACTACAATCACTTTAAACTTTATATCAGAATGCTAAATGTCATTCCAATACAATTCAAATAATAGATTTAAAACTCAAGCAAAACCCGAAGAAACATCACATAAAATCACACATGGACCCAGACTAGTCCCTAGTCCTCTTTCTCTCTATCTTTCAAGATATTTAGTATAATTATGCAAGATATCTTCGTAAATAAATATTAACGGTTTTGTTACAAACTACGTATAAATTTTGCAACAAGATCTCTTGTTCTTCCCATATTGGGCCTAGATCACTGATATAGGGGCCTTGATCATTAATATGGGAGGCCTAGCTTAATTACTGATACAGGGGGCCTTGATCATTAATAGGGGGGGCCTTGATCACTGACACAGGGGGCCTTAACCATTGATATAGGAGACCTTGATCATTGATAAAGGGGGCCTAGCTAGATCACTGATATAGGGGGCCTTATCATTAATATGCATGGGCTTAGATCACTGATACAAGGGGACTTGACCATTTAATAATATGGGAGGCCTTGATCCATACAGGGGGCCTTGATCATTAATATGCTGGATATAGGAGACCTTGATCATTGATATGGGAGGCCTATATCACTGATATAGGGGCCTAGATCACTGATGTAGGGGACCTTGTCATTAATATGCATGTGCCTAGATCACTGATACAGGGGGCCTAGATCACTGATATAGGGGCCTTGATCATTAATATGGGAGGCCTAGCTTAATTACTGATACAGGGGCCCTTGATCATTAATATGGGAGGCCTTGATCACTGATACAGGGGGCCTTGATCATTAATAGGGGGGGCCTTGATCACTGACACAGGGGGCCTTGACCATTAATATGCTGGATATAGGAGACCTTGATCATTGATATGGGAGGCCTATATCACTGATATAGGGGCGTAGATCACTGATGTAGGGGACCTTGTCATTAATATGCATGCCATGTGCCTAGATCACTGATACAGGGGGCCTATATCACTGATACAGGGGGCCTAGATCACTGATATAGGGGGCCTTATCATTAATATGCATGGCTTAGATCACTGATACAAGGGGACTTGACCATTTAATAATATAGGAGACCTTGATCATTAATTAATATGGAGGCCTATATTGATGTAGGGGGACATTGATAATTAACATATTCATTATATGCATGACAAAATTACTGCATTCTGATTGCTTGTGAGGAGTACAATTGACAATTCTTTTATTAATTGTACTGCAGTACAATTAATGGGGGTAATAGAACGACGAGGAGTGCAATTAATGCCAAAATCATGAGTGATTACAAAATCGACCAACCGCGAAGCGGTAGGTTGATTTGTTAATCACGAGTATTATTTGGCATTAATAGCACGACTCAATTCGTTATATTACTCAGGTCATGTCCTCGTCTTTTTTGTTTTCGACAGCAGATACTTCATAGTAGCCCAACGTTTGGGTTCTAGACCTAGGCCTCTCAACATGGCCCGCAAAAAATGCAAATTTCAGGCGGCCGCGGCCCTTACGGAGACTCGGCGAGGAGTTTTTTTAATAATAAAGTGAATTTATGTGGAGTTCATACAACGATATGTGAGGTAAAACCGGGAGTTATTGATAAAGAATGACAAGAACCAAAAACTGTGAGTAATTTAGTGCTGTTTGTCTTTACTTTATAGCGTGTTTATACGCATGTATTTATATTATAGACACACTCATGCAGTTTAAGTTTACTGTATTTCACCGAGTGTTGCTACTTTACTGACTAAAATATTTAAGAAATACCCGAGTGCCAATCTGGGTAATAATTTGTTTTTAATTTGTTGGGGACACGACACTGTTTTCAAAACGTATACAAAAAAATACAAATTTAAATTCTATATTTTAATATTTAAAATCCTCCAGTTTTTTTAAAAATCCCGGGAAATCCTACAGCTTAGATGCCGAACGGTGATTGGACAATTTTGCTAGCTAGCTTGATTTCCATTGGCTGACGCAGGTGCGCGATTACAGCTAGCAAGAGTGTGATTAATGCTCAAATCACACTCCTCTAAACCAATGAAATTGCAGCATTTGGGCCTGATTACAGAAGGATATATAATTAATGTTCAAATCGCACTTCTCTAAACCAATGAAATTGCAGCATTTGGGCCTGATTACAGAAGGATATATTTTGGCACAATTTTCAAATTATTATCACTCGTAGTGTAAATCCTTAATTGTACTCACTATCATAATATGATTACCTATACTAACTCTGGCTAAAGTTTGTGTTTCAGGAAGAAACAAACTCAAATCTTGGTTTCACAAGATGTTACTTTTCAGAGTTTGTTTCTTCCTATACTTCATAAAGTTGTCTGCTAGGAAAAGTTTTTGTATTTCAGACAAGGATCATCAGCTAATTAATTATAACAAAAATGAGCTCTAACATAATATTATGTTCTAAGGAAACATTACTTTTAATTAACTGGCATACAAGACACTTTTGACAAGAATATGTTTGAGTTGTGAAAAAGAACGAAAATATATACAATCTTTATTATACTATATACAAATATATACATGTATGTTGCAACCTGACAAGTATTAGTTCTTTAAGTTGGTCACAATATTTACAAAACTTCCAAAGCTTGAAATTTAACATGTCATCACAATCATGTTGAAGGAAAAGGAACACTGATGGCTTTATTTATTTACAAATAATTGATACCAACAAATTATGTCAGGAAACAAACTGTAAAATTAAATGTAAAATTACAGTACTAGCTAAGTAGTCCAAGTGCATTCAGTATAGCTTGCCTATTACCTACTGACAGGTTATAACAACCACTTTGCCCAAGACTGTCATCAACAACAAAATACAGAGGACCATGCAGTGTACGAACAATGTTTTTTCCCAATACATTTATTTGTTCAGAAAAAAGCTTCACGTAATCTCCTGTAGGTCTCAGATCCATCCAGTGCCCTGTTACCTTTGTTAGGGGTCCTGATTTGTGAATATACAATGGCTTAGCAACTGTATGGAATAGCAAAAAATTTTCATCTGCCTCAGTGTAAATTGGCAAAATTAACCTTTTGTCATCCTGGCAGTCCTTCATGTTTTGGCCAATTGCAAGCCAGGCATCATCTGTAAAGAAAGGTTTACAAGTGGAATAAAGGAGGACCCTTTCCTCAGACAAAACCAGGTTTACCACTTCAATATCATTTTCCTCTATCTTCTTTGGTGAACTTTCTGCTGCATGTGTACCAGCTATCTTTGTCAGTAGCTGCTTGACTGGCTCCATGTTATTGGTCACCTTCTCTGCATCAGGACAGTTACCAGATCTCTCACGACAAACACTCGGGTCTAAATCTTCTAAGGTAAACTTTATATCCTTCGCTGCCAACATGATCTTCTTACACTGAAGTGCTCCATAATGGTATGGCTTTCTGAATGATATACCATCTGGTAAACCCTCGACCTTGTATCCACCCCTTAGATATGGAACTCTGCTTGGTTTTCCAACAGCCTCACCTAAAAAACACAAAAAGACAAATTTTCAAATAGCTATCTATAGCTACATGTATCTGCCAAAATTACTATAAAAGGTTCAATAATTTCAGCAGTACTCAAACCTTACTTAGTTACTTTCAATCTGTATTTCAACACTGCCTACACAGCACACTACTTTTATTTCACTGTCTAATACACAGAATTTCAACTTTTCTTTTTCTTGACCAATCACTTTTGCTTGTGTGCTTCAAATGCCCAGCTAATACTTACTGTATTTCTTATTGAATAGGTTCTGAACATCATTGATGCTGTATACTTGTGAGTCATTCGCTATTAACAACAATAAAAAATTATATATTTAATAACAGCAATGTTGCATTGACCAAGCATGAATACATGTACAAGGAGAGTTAAGGTTGGTTGCCCTTCATCAGTTCTTTCTTCCTGATAATCTTCAGGAGACTGGGAGGGGGATCTAGTCCAGACTAAAATCCTGCCATAGGTTCTTCCACCTTTTTGTTGACATAATACTACTACATTATGGTAATATGGTGTACCGGTACCTGTATTTCTGTCTTTAAATATTGTTTGATTTACTTTTCTGACTTTCAATCACAGGGTGCAAACCCAAGTATGATATAGACTTGTTAATTACTGTATATATTACTTAAAGGTGATGTACAGTCCGTTCTGCGCATGACTGCCATGGGGTCCCCAAAACATACATTCGTAGATAATTACATGAAGTACTCAGCTCAATGTAAACCGTTTGGAGCAATATGGCAGAAAACCAAGCATTTCGGCGAGGATATCTCTTCGGATTTCTTCTATTTTTCTGAAAATGTTTTGTTTCAAGTACAAGTAATGAAGAGAAAGCAAGAAAAGCGTACAATCTTGAATAAGGTATCAGTATATTTTTTGTAAATAAAGATGTAAACATTAGTTTTGTACATGCGCAGAACAGACTGTACGTCGCCTTTAACATGTGCCTAAACCAGAAATCGGCCCAACAAATCGTAGTGTGTAAACGTACCTTTAATTTGAATCTACACAAAGTACACATACATTTTCAGCTTAATGGCTAGCATGACATTGTATTGTGGGTGCATTCTGAATAGCCTGATCCCATCTTAGGTGCGGGCCAGGGAGATCAATCTTGTCAGGCTTCTATGGCCAAAATTTGTATGTATTTCGGTAGATTAAAGTAAGTTATTTCAAACCTTTTAGTCTGAGGTGGGCACCCTGTATTTTAATTGGCTAAGTGACCACTATATCACCTGCTAATAACTGCCATATGAAAGTGGTGGAAAGCAATGCAATCTGACCTAGTAAAAGATCTTTTACCATCTTGTGATGAATACATTTAAAATCTAAATATATACAAAATATGATACTTACAAAAGTATTCACGAAATTTTACTCCAACATCAGGATGTGAAGCCAAGAACATGGTTCCATGTTGTGATCCTAGATAGTAGACTGTTCCAGAATTGTCCTGCAACATTGTTGCAACATCACAGCCCAAATCTTCCAAAATTTGTATCTAAGATTTTACAATTAAAAATGTGATTGTTTAGTTTTGATTGATTATTTCCAAAAAGAAAAATGTAATTGCAATAATAAATAAAAATAGCCAATTTCAGCAATATTTTAAAAATACCAATAATTATCAAAATTATATTACAATGGATATTTGTTTATGTCAAACTGACAACTACAGTATGTTGTAACCATGGTAGTCAATTGATTGGACGATTGCAACCCTATCAACAACATACAGTATAATATACAGTACATGTAGTTGCCAATTTCTAAACAAGTTTTCTACAGAACTTTGGAACACACTGTGGAAAAGCAATATGAAAACAACTATAAAACTAATGACTCTTACCTCATCTAAAAGCTTTTTCCTGTGCCGTATTATTAACTTGTTTTTTTGCATGTCAGACAAGTTATTTATCGTCACAGATTTCATGTCATTTGCAGATTTCTTGAATTTTTCCTTTTCATCAGCGCTCTTTGACTTCCATGCTGCTGAAGCCAACTTGTTTCTTTCTTCGCAAGCCAAATCTTTGTACTCATCTGAAGGAAGAATCATAAATAGCATGTTCAAAATGATTAATCATATGAATATATAAATTTCCAAATCAGACTAATTCACAAATTGAAATAAAAGTAGTCTTATTTTATAAAATTAACACACCACTCCAATAACTATGCACTCTTATAAAGGTACATTTGATGTCTTGAACATGAAAGGAGTTGAGTAGCATGTTCAAATGACGTCTTTATGTTTTATTTGTTAAATAAACATTTATTGACATTTAGTATTTAAGCACGGTGGCCGTGGCGCCTTCGAAATATGGCAAGGGTCTGCAATGCTACTTGCTCAGCGGATGCATTTGCAACCTCACATTTTTAAAATTCAAAATGGCGTCTGCTGCTTCTCACATGAGTGGTGAGGAAGTTCTTGTTCAAATTATGGCTGATAGTTGCGGTGAAAATTGTGAAATGGACGATTCTGAAGACGATACTTGCGTCGAGAGCAATGAAAAAGATGATTCTGCTCTAGACACAAAAATAAATCAGTGTTTAGAGGCATTCGACAGCTTTGACTTGGGAGGCAACATCGAAGCATTTAAAAAGTGTGTTGAGAGTTTCATTAAAGCATCAGTCACAGCATTTCAACCTCCAAGTGACCCAATGAAGGTACTGTTGAACAGAAGTGTTAATTGTGTCACTATATTTGAGGCTGAAAGCAAACAATGGCTACGAAAGATATGTTCTCGGTTGGGAGGAAAAGTTAGCATCAGACACCCATATCAAGGTGAAATCGTTAGATGTTTACCTTTGGAGATTTTCCTTGCACTAAAAACGTCCGTCCAACATTCCAGAAAAAGGGAAATTACAAACAATGTAGTTTACAGTGATAACAACCATCAGCATGTGATGTCTTTTTCATCAAGGAAGGCTGTGATTGAATTCTTATCACTGTTAAGTTGCTGGCCAGAATCAGATGTGAAAAGCTGCCTTAAAAAGTCTCTGGCTGGAAGAGTACATGGTATAGCCCGTGTTATTGTAAGCTGTACCAAAGAATTTTCTTTAACTTACAAGATCAAGTCTGGGCAATTTTGTGTGTCTTTTTACTATGGAGTATGGAATAAGGCAGGTTTTCCTCTTCATAACTTCTGAGAAAACCTGTACTGTACATTATAGCTTGCCTGACATTTGACATTGTAGCTGTTAAATATACAGCTAAATCAATAAGTTTGTCCTCAACAACGCCAAAGCCTCATGGCCAAAGCCAAGTGCATATTTACAATATTTATAGGCCAAAATCAGACAAACAAACTAAACTTGCCTCTCTAAGCCAGAAGGGGTACTGGGGTACCACCCCCCTGGCAAAAGTGCTGGCCCCCCTGAGAAAATTTCACATATGCCTTTGTTGAGCTAGCTGGCCCACCTAGATTTTTTCCTGGCCCCCCTTGACAAAAAATCCTGGCTACGCGTCTGACCATTTTATGTTTGTGTTAAAAATGCCCTTCCATACAGTCTTTTTGAGATTAGGTTTGACCTTTTGGCTGTGTTGTGGACAACCATAATTGATTTAGCTGTATGTATGTATATCTATGCATATATAATAATATATATATACATAAACAAATGTGATGTTGTTCACAAAATGTTGGAAAGTGCTCAATACCATAAAGGTAGTGCAAATATAGTGAAAGTGGCTTTACCTAAAAAATTTTAGTGTTGCAACTGCCAGTTTGAAGAACTGAAGATTGCCTTGTGTGCAACTGGCAGTTGCGGAACTAAACATTTTGAGGTAAGACCACTATAAACCCAACTTTCTCTAATTTTCATATCACATTGAAAAGGTGGTAAACTGCCAACAATATAATGGGAAAATCAATGACAACTTACAGCCAGCAAAATTAATAATGTTTGCATTTTTAATTGCTTTAATAGTCATCCAGTATAGTCACCAGAAAGCCCCTGGCCCCTTAATGGGCTATTTTATGGGTACACATTGTACATACTTGGAATTATGACAGAATATTACACAAAAAAGCTCTTGAGAAAATGGTGTACACAATAAAAATGCATAACAATGTTTAATAAAAATGCATTAAATACTTTCTTACAAAATGTATAAATAAATATATGCAATGTTCAATGTTTTGAATAAAAGCCTGACTTCCAGGTATAATATAATAAATGTATAATATCAGCTTTACAAACTCTGATCATGCAAGATCATTAATATAAGACCTCAATTTACTTTAACTTTGATTTATCAATAAGTTTTTTGTCCATAAGCAGTGTTCCAGCATGAACACTGTCTTCAATCACTTTTCTGTACTTGTGTGAGCAATAGTAACACTTTCCCTGGGAATCCTTCTGGAACCCACACCAACAGGAATCCCCTGTGGTAACCTTAGATGGAATATATGTTTGTTTGTAGTCAATGTTGTCGATTGAATAATAGCCCCTTTCTCTCAACCAAATCATCTGAACAAACTCATACCGAAAAATCTGCCACCACCTGCCTGAAAAAGTAGTGTTTCGGCTGTACCTAGCAATAGCTACATGTTTTGATTCTCTGCCCTCCATTGAGACAACATTCAAACCCAACTGGTATTTCTCAAAGACCTGTAAAGCATGAGCAGGAATAAGATGACCAACATTCCAGATTGTAGGAGAAATGGATCGTGTAAATAAACAACATGCCCTAAAGAAATTCAAGCAGTATAGTTTCAGCAGATCTAGTTCTTCGACAGTTACATTTACCACTCTACAAAAGACTGAAACGCTATCCCTTAATTGTAAACAAATATATGCAAAAGTGTGGAGAGAAAATTCCTCTTTCTCTGTATCACTCAGTTCTCTTAGAGAGTCAATGATAAACATGAAATTATGTAGAAACATTCTAGAATCTTGCCCAGTAAACCGGTACTGGAAATCTTTCCCAGAACCGTTGGAGTCATTAAACCATCGTTTGATTTTGTTCGCAAGACGAGCTAACTTTGCAGTCTTAAACAGGCAATTTATAAGCTTATAGAAAGATGTTGAATTTGGTACATCATTAAAATGAGTTATACTCGAAGCTAGAGCTGACTTGGCAATACTTTGATACAAAATTAGCCTAAAAATCTGCTGACAAGCATTATTCTTGACATGCAATGGATCTATGTGGGCTCGGTCAACAAAAGGCCCAATTAAAGGCTCAAATTCTTGTCGACTTTGTTCACCAGCAATAAACTTAGTTATCTTACTTCGTTTGGTTTTGTTAGAACATTTTTGCTTTTCTACTTTTTCTTTACGCTCTCTAACCTTCTTCGAAACATTTACTCTCTCACTATATGACCAAGGTCGCCATGTACAACTTGAGCCTGTGCCAAATTGCCCTTTTGGCTCATCACAATTGTTGATGTTTACATTAGCAAATGTTGAAAAATATGTAGCACTGACAGGTAATTCACCAGCTAGAAATGCTATCATCTTTAAATCATTAGGAAATTCAGAAAATCTGAATGTTACATTAGCTCCATTTATGTTAAATACTCTCTTCTCAATTTCTGTTATTTCATGTAAAAGAAATTTTACATACCGCTGAATGACAACAGAGTTTTCTTCACAGTTTGCTCCAAAAATCATGAAATTTTCACTGCTACTTAATATGTTCTTTCCTCGATTGAGAAAACTAATGAGCCAGGAACATGCAGTATTGTTCTTGCCAAAGGGGGCCCCATCGCCACCTAAAACAACATGAAACCTGTTAACCTCATTACCAAACCACAACAAATCCTCTCCTGATACCTCAACCAGTTTAAGATAGAAATGTGCTAACAAAGGGAGAAATTCAACTAAGTGCCGGTAGCAGCCTTCTACTTTTTCACAATCATCCAAACCATAACAAAAATCCTCCTTTACACAGCTTGTAGTTATGCCAGTACATTGCCCAGCACTTACTTTAACTCTTTATTTGGATATTATTTAAATGTAATTACCTTATTTTCCAGTCTTCTTCGTTTAGCATTCATAGCATCGACCCTTTTCTCTGCTTGAACGACAGAAATGTGGACAACAGCAGCCTTGTCCCGGCTCTCTCTTCTTGACTTCATCATTTGCCCCACGTTGAATCGAGAATACCGCTTAGCTTTGCTGGGTGGCATCCTGCAAATGGAAGTTCGTCACGGCTTATTAAACATTCATTAACTTGAGGCACGATGGATATTTTAAGAAACAAAAAACATAGGATTTTTACCGGTCAACTGCTCCTTCGTATGACCTTTTGAAAACAGTTTAGTGACCATCTGTTCACGAGCCTATTGAAGAACAAAATGCTCCAGATATTCACTTGAGTAAAACCACCATATTTCCTTCCACGCGATGAGCAATTTTGAGAAGTATCTTTCGTTGAATTTCGGCATGTTTGCTATCAAATGAAAGCACAAATTCTACAGCATCCATTGCCGCCATTTTCTACAAAGAAGGACCGCTTGGTATCCTGGTATAGTGCATAAATTAAGTGGTGAAAAACGACCCCCACCCCCCCACCCTTGTAACAAAAATTATTGACAATTATTTACCGACGAGTTTGCGTGCGTAATTCTAGACCAATTAGGGCCACCGTGAAGTATCAGTATTAGTAGGTCAATCTTTCTGCACTTATTGGGGTTATAGCTTTAGGACTTCCATTGCTGCAATAAATCTGCAAACAATGCATTATTTTTGTAAACAATCCCAGCATATCAGTCTATATCAGTTAATCGATTCATATTATAAATAGTTTACCAATTAATAATGGATAACAGCAGACAGAAACCGATAACAATCAATAAAATCAATAAGAATCAATAGAAAACAATAATAAAAAGTCGCGGCTAATTAACGACTTTTTGTGTAACTATCCACTGGTCATTGATTGACCAGTGACAATCGATATCAATTGACTAATTATCGATCACCATAGATCAATCGATTACATTTCCAATGATCAATTTCCATTGATAAGGTATCGCAGGAAACAATGCATTATTGCATGTACAGTATCCTACAGCAGCACAAGGCCTAATACCCAATATTCGAATACCTACACATTTATAATATTGTATATAATCTTATTTACTTAATTGAAATCATTATTACTACCAAACTAATAAGACTAAGTTTATTAATAGAATATTATTGCAAACAGTGTAAACTGTGTCGTAACATAACTAGGATGAAACAGTCAGTCAGTCAGTCAGTCAGTGTATAAGTTACTATAAATCTATAATATATTTATAAACTAAATCTATTACGGAAAACGTTACAGTCGTTACTGAAGTAAAATAAATAATTAATATGTTTCTTACCTGCTTTAAAGAAATCACCACAAAAGAGATTATATCCATTTGGGCCTCGAATCAATTTTGCCTTCTTTAATAACTGTGCATCATCTTCCGAATGTCCACGTTCAACAGAGTCAACGGGTCTCTTTCGTTTTTGATTGCCAATCCATTTCTGCAAACAATCACAACAATATCGAGTTAAACATGGACCATGTTCTGTTACTACTATGCTAACTAGTAAATCAAATCTTCAACTTCTTAATATTACCTTCACTTGCGTCGTGGTCAAACCCGTTTCCGCGACAGCACTTTCAACCATCTCACGATATCTGGCACCAATCCCGACCATTCCACGATCATACAAATTCTCCAGAGTAGCTGTCTGGTTGTCATTTATTCGCATTCTCTTGCGTGACTCCATAAAATCGCAAAATTAATGGCAAGAAATTAAAGAAGCTATTTGGATCTCTTTTCAATCCACGTGTTTGTAATGGTGGTGATTATAAACTGTTTTCATAGAAAAACAGGACTGCGATTGGTTGATCTATAATCATATCCAAAGGAGCCTCGCGCCAGGCTGCTTAGACGACAGTCTGGCCCCGGTGGTACCCAGTGTTCTCAATTGAGAACAGGTGGGTAGTACCCATTGAGGAGTATGTTCAACCGGTGTTTACGCGCGCTAAAGTGCATGACGTATATAAATATAGCGCTACAGTCTTTTGAAGCTACAGAATTTTCTGATCGGTAGATGGGAAATCCGAAAACACCGTTGGATTCCCCATAAAATTCTGCATCTGGCAATATAAAAAAACCCTTTACAATTTAAAACTGATTAATTTAACTCAAGTCTTAAGACAATTTTTCAGTTTACGCTCGCTAAAGTGCATGACGTATATAAATATAGCGCTACAGTCTTTTGAAGCTACAGAATTGTCTGATCGGTAGATGGGAAATCCGAAACCACCGTTGGATTCCCCATAAAATTCTGCGTCTGGCAATATAAAAATCCCCTTTACAATTTAAAATTGATTAATTTAACTCAAGTCTTAAGAGAATTTTTCAGTTTACGCGCGCTAAAGTGCATGACGTATATAAATATAGCGCTACAGTCTTTTGAACCTACAGAATTTTCTGATCGGTAGATGGGAAATCCGAAAACACCGTTGGGTTCCCCATAAAATCTGCATCTGGCAATATAAAAATCCCCTTTACAATTTAAAACTGATTAATTTAACTCAAGCCTTAAGACAATTTTTCAGTTTACGCGCGCTAAAGTGCACTGCAAAAAATACATTTTTACGTTTGAGTAGATTTAACACATTTTGTGAGTAAACCTGCTAGTTTACTCAATATTTTGAGTTTATTTTACACTTCATGCGAGTTAAAAAGTGTTTACTCAATCTCTTGAGTAAAATTAACACTTGGTGTTGAGTAAAATGTTAGTTGAGTAATTACTACTCAGAATGCTGAGTAAACTTTACTCATATGGGAGCAAGTGCTCACTTTTGATTTACTCAAGTATTGAGTAAACTTCAATCGTTCAACTTTACTCATTTTTTTGAGTAAACGCAACGTTTTACTCAGGGTTTGAGTAGTTTTCCAATCTACTCAAGCCATGAGTAAACTCCTCGAAGAAGACTTACTCAAATTTTAGAGTAAAGTAAGATGCCTTGAGCGGTATATAAAGGCATTTTCATTAATGATAAACGCACTCTATTCATTCACGAGACGGCGTATGATTTGCAAACCTTATAATTATTAGTTAATCCTTATCAGCTTTCTGTAGACGTTTCGTGTAAACAGATAGTTAACTCAGTTGACACAGTGACACTAGTATGAATCACTGCATGATAGCCAGTCCGATATAAATTGTATCGCCAACCGCAATAAAAGTGTTCTGGCAAATATTTGAACCAACAAGGAAAAGATATACTTAACAATATCTATGTGATTTATAATTTAATCAGGTAGAATATATATTCCCGCGCGTCCACGTAATACCATACGGCAGAAATCAAGCCGCGGATAATATATAAGACGCGCAGCTCGTATAAACGGTCAACTCATTAATAAGCTGCGGCTTATTTTCGACCAGCTTCAACCCTGTGTTTACCGAATTGACCGTTTATACGAGCTGTTCGCGAGTTGTAAGCCGCGATTTGTATTATCCGCGGCTTATTTTCTGCAGTAAACGGTTCTAATATGCCAATTTTAAGTACCGGTAAAACCCCTTCAAATAGCCGAGCGTGGTTTCGTATTTCGTTGGACGAAAATCAAATAAGAAAGCATGCATGTATGTCATGATCATGTTAGCCCCATTGGAATTGCACCTACTCCTTCATCACCCTAATGCTTTAAGACTAGTGACAACTGAAATATAAGTGTGTCTATAACATGTAATCCACTCTGTATCTCAAAACAACAAAAAGCTTATTAGCATATTGGCCAAAAGCACGATGGATACCAAGGGGATGAAAATCTTGAAGGTGTTCGTGCTTTATGACCTGGACATCATTACGTCTCTCCACCTGGTATGCATTTAGATGCTGTGAATATTCCAGAATATGCAGTGTCTTATACTGGAATATAATCATCCCCATGATAGATAGGACTTTGTGAAGTTCCCCAAATGTTGGCTGTCCATGATTTAGGCCAGTGACGATTACACAACCCTGACAATACTTTGTACCAAGCACCTTAGCCCATGATGTCCTACAGTATAACAAGAATTAAATAAAAAAAACAGTTTTACTATTTGGCTAAATGAATGCATGTTAACAGCATTTACAAAAATACTGTGACCTACAGTGTATATAAGCCACAAATACATGTATTTAATAACATAAAAATTCAAGTGTATGTGCATGTAGCTTACACCGTTAGTGCAGTTCCACCATTAATGTCTCCATCCAACTCACTGAGCACATCTTCAAGTTTGGCATCAGCAACTGTAGTTGCTTCACCTAAAATGTCAAAATATAAGTAATATCAATTATCAACCCACTATGCCAGCCCTTGGATGCCTGGTAGAAAAAATTAAATCAATACAATCCAACTCAAAAAATATAAATGGTACATACAATACTATATATATATATATATATATATATATATATATATATATATATATATATATATATATATATATATATATTTATATATATATATATATATATAATATTTAAAATACTCATTAATAATACTGTACATTAAGAAAACTCACTAGCGGCTGTATAACATCCATTTTCCTGACTTAATCAGCTTAATTAATTTTTAGTTAATCTGAACAACTATGATATATATAACATTAGACTTGGCCGTATTTTAAGTAATTAATATTCGTATCCGTCGATCTTGTATACAAGCTATCGCCTTTGGCTCGAGCATGCATATCCAATACAACGTCACAGCCAATTATTAATATATATATATATAATATATACTAACTATTTACTATATCACTGTATATGTAAATAATATCTGCATTCATATAAAATTATACCTGGTCCAAGCTCCAATGACATGCTGCAAAAGCTTCTCCCAGTCTGCTGGAGCAGATAAGCTTGTAAAGCTTGATGACGCCTTGCCAGAGAAAAATAAATATTTTTGAAATTATTAATTGTATCAACAATCCTTTTAAAGTAATTGTGTTTTGCTTCAAAACGCATTGCCCAATTCTGTACTAATGGCCCACGTCTAAAGAATAGGGAAAAAACAAGAAACAAATTAAGCTATTGTACATGTCTATATATATATATATATATATATACTATAAGTGGGCTTACCTCAAATGTTAATAGTCGCTACTGTCAGTTTCACGCTGGGTGATCTTCAGGCGATCTGAAGATCGCCCAGCGTGAAACTGACAGTAGCGACCATCAACATTTTAGGTAAGCCCACTTATAGTATATTCCCTCTATCTTTACGGTATTGAGCACTTTTCGACATTTCGCGAACAACACTTTGTTTGTTTGAATATATATATATATTTCTAAAACTCATTAATAATTCATGAGGAAAACACAAAGAAAATCCATGTTTAATGAGTGTCTGTATACGTGATACAGATTCCTCTTGATTTACATAAGTTTTAGCTTTGATTTTCTCGACTTAGACAACGTTTTTTTAGAAAAATTACTACGCCAATGAACTAACCAAATCGGATCGTTTTAGAAGTCATTTACAGAATTCGTGTCCGTTCTGTATCGGGATACAGGCACTCGGCTTCGCCTCGTGTCTGTATACCCCGATACAGAACGGCCACTCATTCTGTAAATAGTACATATATATACTATAGACGATGTAGTGAAAACGGTTGGCAGAGTGCTCATTGAGTTCTTAACGTTCATTATTGTTAGTTTGAATTTTCATAATTTTCAAAATGTAACCGTTTTTTATGCATGTAATGTAATACTATAAACATGAATATATCCACTTGAACTAATAGATAAGTGGTTGTCAAAAAAAATGAACAAGAGCAGGTCCCGGAAGGCTTATAATTAAGTAACTATAAGGAGGCAAGGAAATTCAAACTATAACAATTAATGAACGTTAAGAACTTTAACAGGCTTCCTGATCTAGATTGTTATATAATTCTCTGAGTAATTACATCTTAGTCATTACGCGTGTGGCACGAAACTAACTAGTAATAAAAATGTCTAATCACAACTGTTGAGTCTTTGAACTATATATATATATATATATATATATATATATATATATATATATATATATATATATAGACATAGTATTGTATATGTACGGTATATACTATGTATATATGGACAAAACCTACATGGACCAATGTCATAAAAAATGCACTGAACATCAAACAAAATTCAACATACATTGTACCTAATAATTTGATTTGGATAGTGAACCATGTAATGCTGTTTGGGGATAATCCTCCTGTCATAAATTTTAGCAAACTGCTCAAGGTAGTCTTTTACCAAAACTTCCAGATATGCAGCTAGTGATGTGGTACCTGTTGGTGCAAATACTATCTCCTCGATCTGTAATAGTTGCAGCAAATTATCCCAGCTTTTTTCATCTGTTCCAACTAAATCACCAAGAAGTAAAGGGAGTATGCGAGCAAGACACCACATCTGTGCTGCTGTAAGATATAAATAAGAATGCGTGATCCCATTTAAATGTTCATGTTTTAAATTATAATTTATTACTCTCATTATCGGTAGTATAGGTTAATGCCACAATTAAGGATTATTGCTGTTGCTATGGTAGCATTATGCAATTTGCACTGTCCAGTGTAATCAGTAATATAACAGCTGTACTCCACTTGTCCAATCAAAATGCAGTAAAATTATTATATGCATATAATAATAAACATGTAAATACATGCATGTACCTGACTGACTTATCGATGCAGAATCTGAAATAAAAATTTGCTGCTTTAGAGGACTTGGTTTGTTCTTTTGATCAACTGGACCATAAGTAAATGTT
The DNA here is from genome assembly GCA_035771165.1 of Paragorgia papillata. Lineage (NCBI taxonomy): Eukaryota > Metazoa > Cnidaria > Anthozoa > Scleralcyonacea > Coralliidae > Paragorgia > Paragorgia papillata. The sequence goes on along the minus strand of JAWNZC010000199.1, from coordinate 782,350 downwards.
GCTATTCTTTCATTTAGAGCCTCAAGTGTGATCACATGATCATGTTGAATGAGTTTTCGCAATAACATCTTTGTTTCCAAAGGCAGAACACCCTCAAGTTGGTCATGCATGATATCAAGATCAAGGCCATCAACAACATGGAAGTAGCGCGACTGATTTAGCACTGATGCTCTTTTAACCCCATATGTGGATGATAAAGATGGGTCATTTTTCACCATTTCACAATGCCTTTGATGGCTTTGTCTTGTTCGAAGCTGAAACATTTCTTCCTTGAACTTATGAGAATAAAAACAAGTTGATTAAGCATCTACAAATTATTATCTATAAAGCATCTGTCACAAATTCTAAATTTATACATCAACATATACACATGTATATATATATATATATATATTGTGCACAAAAGAAATTCAGGTTTAATGCATGACTATATTATTTTTATACCTATATAACCTAGACATGTTTGTCTTTTTTTACCAAATTTCTTGCCGGTATTTGCAGCTCATATATAAGCAGTAGGTCAATCTTCAAAATTCTTAATACACTACTAAACTTACAAAATGGTTAATTGTTTTTAAAGAAATTCAATAAATTCTCAGTTCGAGTTTTATCTACCACATGTATAGGTATAAAACACTCAGCTATATTGCCTTGTGTCGATCGATCTTTGTATCTGATAAAACATATTACTGCTTGCTTAATTACTAAAAATCTAGCGTACATACCATATGCTGTATATCATCAATTGTGGCCATGCAAATTCGGCATATTCGCAATGAGCTAAAACTTTCAGTAAAACCACCCAGCAAATGTGATCCAAGATCCAAGTCTATATATATATATATATATATTATATATATATATATATATATATATACCCTTACGAAAAAATCCTATAGGATCCTATAGGAATTCCTATAGGAATTACAAATTCCTATAGGAATTCCTATAGGATCCTATAGGATCCTATAGGAACAAATTTTCCTATAGGAATTTGAATAGGAATTCCTATAGGAAAATATGCTTCCTATAGGAATTCCTATAGGATGCTATAGGAATAAATTTTCCTATAGGAATTTGATAGGAATTCCTATAGGAAAATATGCTTCCTATAGGAATTCCTATAGGATGCTATAGGAATAAATTTTCCTATAGGAATTTGAATAGGAATTCCTATAGGAAAATACGCTTCCTATAGGAATTAAAATTTGTGTTGGCCAAATTACAAAATAAATATTATTAGCAAACATTTTGGTCGTTGGTCTAAAATAATTTTATTTCCATACAAAAAGCAGTTGAGACAGACCTGAAATTCCATATCAAGATAAAAATTGCCATTAGTTCGGTTCTTCAACCACATTCCGCAGTATCAGACCATTGCCATAATTCCGAATTAATATGGGAGTGTAATTTTGAAACAGAATAGCGTATCAGAATTCAGAAAGAAAGGCTACAGGTAATAAAACTTCTGGCTAAACAGCGCAGTCACAAGAGAGGCTCCGTCTAGCCAGTGTCGTACCCAGGCGCGTGCAGCCACGAAACCGCGCAGATAGCGAGCGCGCATTGATACTTGGGATAGCGTCATTTTATTTTCGATTCTCATCTCAGCGCGCCACGTTTGAAATTAATTTGTGATGGTGTTTTGGCTTTTGAGATTCAAGCTATGGAAACTTTTGGTAATAAAAGACTTTTTGTTTGCGAAGAGATCAGGCAGACAGTCCTCACCGAAGTAACATGTTCTTACGGAACGATTTAACTAAAAGCCATGAAAATCCAGTTGAACCAATAAAGTCCTAGAAGCTTCTCTCGCACGAGGCTACGAGCAAGGTAAGAGATTGAGTATTTATCGTTTGTTTTCTATTGTCCTCCTTATTGTAATGTGAAATTTTCTTTGGCTCTCGTCAAATTTCCTGTTTGATTGTCCAATACAAACCATTTTATACTGAAGTTAGTGTAGTTGAACTGTTGAAGTCAATGTTTGGTATTAAGTCATCATCTAGTTTTGACTCGTGAACATGGCGGTTGGAATCTCTTCTCAATTTAGTCAATTGTGGTTCCTAACAAACTCTCAAATCATTCTACCTTTTTTGCCATTCTTTAGCCACCGTTGCTTTCATGATAAGGATTATCTTATGTAAAACTAAAGCATTCAGATTTTGAGGTAAAAGTTATTTGTGATTAGCGTATTTTCACTGAATCACAGGCAGAATTCATCATCATTAATATGAAATATTAAATTGTTGTTAACAGACTAACAGTATGTTTTGTGTGTGTGTGTGTGCGTGTTTGTTTGTTTGCTTATTCATTTCATATATTATTTTCTCTTGTTTTCTAGTGCATAGGGTAGAGTTACCGTGTTCAGTTGTGTTCAACCATTTAATTCAACTTGCTGTTTATATTGGTAAGTAAAATCCTTAAATAACCTTAATTCATATACTAGTAGTTTATTTATTGAGTAATGACATAATGATCTATTCCTATGTTGATATCTCAAAGTACTAATTACAGGTCATATATTGGTCTAACTGTATGTCTTTTATATATATATATATATATATATATGAGTAAAATTTGTTCTCAAGCTTTTTATACTCAGAAAAATGTCTGAGTATCCCTGACAGGATTCTTATCTTTCTTATTATCTTATCTTACCTTCTTATTTTACCTTCTTATTACCTTCTTATTACCCGCGACCTTTGATTTATCCTTCTCACTACTGTCTGAGTCCCAGTAGTTCAGTCGGCAGAGCGTCTGTCTGGATATCAGAAGGTCGCGGGTTCGAATCCTGTCAGGGATACTCAGACATTTTTCTGAGTATAAAAAGCTTGCGAACAAATTTTACTCATATTACACCAAGCTACAAACTTCACTCTTAACATACATATATATATATATATATAGTTAAAGTTCAAAGACTCAACAGGTTTGATTAGACATTTTATTACTATTTAGTTTCGTGCCACAAAATGGTTAGACCATTTTATCCGAAGAGTACGCGCACAATATTTGTGGCACGAAACTAAATAGTAATAAAATGTCTAATCAAACCTGTTGAGTCTTTGAACTTTAACTATAATATGCTCTGGATTCCCATCGAGCACTCTGCCAAAGGTTTTTACAACATCTTCTACAGTATATATATTTAACAATTAAATTATGAGCTCAAAATTTCTGAGTGAATAGCTGACGAGAGTGGACAGCATTTGCAATAGTACACTAGTAAGTTTCTGCTATATATATATATATATGCTAAAACACAGATCACACATCTGGATATTTTAGAAAGTTGAACAGTTTGATTAATAAGACAAACTGATATAATACTAATAATATTCATTTGGTATAATTTTAGTGATATACAGATACTGCATATTCCTTATACCTTACTGAACATCCCTATATTCTAATTGTCTTCAAAATTATAAGAATTCTGCTAAGGAAAGTAGAATTTTCTGTCCAAATTGTTTGTTCGGTAACTGCAATCTTGTACTTTGGAGGAATGTGACCTTGGGAGGGAATCTTACTCTTGACCCTGGGAAGCTAGTCAGCTAGTTAGTAGGTCATTACTGAGAGCCCATTTGTGATACAGTATATGATGGAAGATTAAGTCATATATATACTTTGTATATGTTTAATACATGTATTGACATTAATTTACACTCCACATGATTTTACTCTCTAAAGGGGAGGTAGCAATGGTATTGAGCCAAATGATTATTACCCATTCCTGCCTGAGCCAGCCAATAATGTCCCCTTTATTGTTTTACTATGTTTATCAGCAGATGATTCCTCAGACACCCTATTGTAGGCATCAATGGGTTAAATGGATTGACTATTTAAACAAAGAAAAATCACAACAAAATCAAAATTTTAGCTTATAAATTGAAATTTTGAGTTTTGTTGCAAAGTGGTTAATGTATACCTTTAAATATTTGATTTAATTAAATATTAGTTAACAAATTGTTGAACTAATTTTCTCATTCTACAGGACTGGACTGGTACACATTGAGTGATGATGCGAAAGCCAACTTCTCAATGAAAGAAAAGGATTGTTGATGTCCAAGATGATTACACTGATGTTCCCTTGTGTCATTGCTGATTGGATTGTTGTTAAGTACACTTTGAAAATACCAACATTCTAAATATGTAATGTAGTATCCTATTCCTAAATGCTGAATGATGTATTTTGGATATAGATGCAGAACCACATACATGTAACATGGTTAGGATTTTTAGCTTAGTTAATATTTGGGAATTTGAACTGCCAAAAATGGTTTGCTTATGACAATCGCCCCATATACCATGTATATAACTAGTATTTATTATAGTAAGTGTATACTTTAATGTCATCCTGATGTAAACCCTCACAGTTTTTAAATATGTGTTAAAATATATTGAGTATGTTGACATTAATGTTAAATGCTTTTAAAAATGTTTATTTTCTCTTGGTCATTGATGTGCTGAATGACATGTTTCAGGGTGTGTTATTATGCACACCTACATGTGTAAGATAACACACATCAGGGCATGTTGCATAACACACCTTTTTATTAACACCTATATATAACACATCTTAACATGTGTTATATAACGTACCAAGGTGTGTGAAATAACACACCTTTTCACAAAACACAACTTACAGTGTGTCAAAGTTTGGACAAGCCAAAAAAAAACCTTACTAGATGTGTTTTTTAACATACCATAAGGTGTGCCTTTCAACACTTAAGGTGTGTTAGAAAACCTAACGTAAGGTGTGTTAATAACATTTGGACAAAAAAGGTGTGTTAATGTAGAATATTGTACTGCGTAACTATTGATAAAATGTTTTGTAGAGTATCTTGTAGAATTCCAAAGACTGTTCTATTGTATATCTTGTAAGATAGCTTATAGAATATTCTAAAGAATTTCTATTACATCTTATAGCATATCCTATAGAATATTCCATAGAGAATCCAATAGAATACATCCCAAAATCTAATAGAATATTCTATATAATTTTTTATGGAATATTCTATTGGATATTTTCGTAAGGAGAACTTGCTTTGTTTCTCTCACTGATGAATTTCCATAGGATTTGCTCAATAGGAAATCCTATAGGATTTAATGGGAAATCCTATAGGAATTCCTATAGGATATTTGGGCAAAATCTAATAGGAATTCCTATAGGATTTCCTATTGAATCCTATAGGAATTCCTATAGGATTCAATAGGAAATCCTATAGGATTCAATAGGAATTCCTATAGGAATTCCTATAGGATTCAATAGGAATTCCTATAGGAATTCCTATAGGAAATTGGGCCAAAATCTTATAGAAATTCCTATAGGAATTCCTATAGGATTTTCTATAGGAATTCCTATAGGATTTTTTCGTAAGGGTATATATATATATATATATATATATATATATATATCCCCTTTACAATGTCGAGCACTCTCAATTAATGTCATTATACAGACTTTGTCTTTACATTTCTAACTATATATATATAATTTAAAAATTACCATTTGTTTTATAATTAACTCACCGACTCAAGAATTTTAATGTCTTGCATAAAAGGAGTGAGAATTTTTGTCAATCCCATATTTCTTTATCAGAGGTACTTTGCACAAAGCAAACAGCTGTATACCATTGACAGTAGATCTGTAGCACGGTTTTAAGTTACCAAGTGTGAAGTAGAACCCACCTACATGTATATATATAAATAAAAATCAAATAAATAACAATTATCCAATTCCACATTATAAAAGAAAATTAAACTTTATAATGACAATTTAACCTACACGTGCATGCACTGTAGCTCAAAAATCATAACTAATTTATTTCTTTTGAGTTAATAACTGTTGGCCTCTATATAGCATAACCAGTTTCAATTTGTCATGATGTGCAAAGTATAAAAGAGATGGGAAATTCTTACAGATCTAGCACGTTTCTAAGTATAGTATACTAGTGTAGTGTAGTGTAGTGTAGTGTAGTGTGGTGTGGTGTGGTGTGGTGTGGTGTGGTGTGGTGTGGTGTGGTGTGGTGTGGTGTGGTGTGGTGTGGTGTGGTGTAGTGTAGTGTAGTAAGCAGCTGCATGGGCCCAACATTAGAGTCAAATTCTACTTCATGGACTTCATTCTGTAAACATTGACTAATATTCTAACTTCTAAGCCCTGAAGCACAGTAAAAGCTACATTACACCAAAGTTCAAATGCGCACAGTATAAATACCTAATTTGTGCTTTCTTGTTTTTGACCCAAGAGGATTAGTTACTTGAAACTCATCGAAATAACAATGGAGTACAAGAGAGCATTGCCTCTCCCCAAACAATGGATGTCTTTTAAAATATTGACCATCACAGAAGTCTTTCAGAGTTCCATCTGTACTCATATGTGAATTATACACCTAAAACACAATTTATTTTTTGACAAACACTTAAGACCAATCCCGATGCTAAAACACTAATCTTATTACACTAGCCTATACTGTAAAAGGGAAAAAATAAAGCATAAAATGACGTCACATCAATTTGGTAGCTATAGGGAACCTTAAAAATTCCCATTTCGTCACAAGATAATTATATGGCACGGATTACTTCCGGTAAAATCACGCGCTGTGATTGGTTGCTGACGGGGCGAGATTTCTCCGTAATGCCCACGGGCATTATGAAAATTGTTAATGCCCTACGATTGGAAACAAACAAAAAATCCTAATAAGAAACTTTTATTGCCGAAAAACAGTAAATTCTAGCATCCGGCCGGGAAAGAAACGCTCGGTCTTGAGCGTATTAACCACGCTATCGCTCGGTCAATACAGCAAGACCTCGGTTTAATATTTTACCGTAAAGACCTCACTCTCGGTTATTAAGTAGTTAATGTCTTAATTGTGGAATTTGTTACTGACCTCTGTGACAACATCTGGTTCATTCAACAATGCTTTCAGTGTTTTCAGTATAGGGATGTACTGAAATGTTTCTTTAACCAGCTTTAGTTTACTAATGCCATTTACAATTCGATATTCGGCATACTGGCTTAAGACAACGCTCTCTGGTTCCTGTTTGAAATTTAAGACAATGAAACTTATTAACATTTACTGTACTTATTCCTGCACTTAATTTCTCCTGATTTTTTTGTATTATAATGTATTTTTGTATTAATATATTTGTAATGATTTTTTATTTTATTTCTTGATTTTCTTTGTTTGCATGACTTTTTTTCATTTTTTTAAATGATTTTTCGTGATTTTTTGGTGATTTTTCTGAAGGTCTACCGTAATTTAAATCAACACTTTATCCTTCGGCCGGGACCACATGTTGCCTCTTGATGACCCCGGTGTGTAAAAAATTGTGGAAATTATTAAATTTTCAGTGAATAAAGTAAATTTAAGAAACCAAATGGTCAAAAAAGTTGCGTTTCCAGGTGGGTTCAAGCAAAAACGTTCCGTGTTCACGGTTTTTTACCCTGACGTTTGTTTCCCGTTTTTGAAAATAGTCAACTCTTTTGGTTTTCCAACTCAAAATTGGAGACCGTTTCAGTTCTGATTAAACGCTTGCGCCACATCCACAAAAAAAGAATAACTATTAAAAACCCTAAAAAAAACCTTTAAAAACCTAAATGACATGCATCACTATTCACCGTACTGAAAATTTTACTTACCACAAAATTAAAGTCCTCTACAAAATACTTTACTTGCAAGTATTGGTTGTTAAGGGGGCGTAGTGCTTGAGAAAAGGTGCTTGGTTGTTCCAAAATGTCGCTCGATCCTTCTATACTTGCAATGTCAACACCGTTTTGACGTAAACATGATTTCACTCCACTTTTTAATGCGAGCAAACTTTGCTCCACCAAATCTCCCGTATTATCCAAAATTGAATCCATAACCTTTTGATTCAGTTGGTTTTCTTCCTTTGTTTTCAAGATAAAAAGCGCAATGAATCTTGTCATAATTTCGATAGATTCTTGACCGGTTTCCAATTCGTCATCGCCTTCATCCAAGTCATTGTCAGTTTCTCTTGCATCTCTTCCCTCGTCGACGTCGTGGCCTTCGAAACCACCGCAACTGACAGAATTTCTTTCATTGTTTTGATGTTTTCGTCTTAAATGAGACTTGAAAGACTCGTATTTCTCGAATGTTTTACCGCAATGCCCACATGTTATCGAAAAATTCGGTTCATGACTGTGGATAAATTTAATATGACGTAAAAGCTTTGAAAACTTAGTTGCCGTAAACTCCCCGCAATATGTACAGGTTAACATTAAAACACAATGTAAGACTACAGTTTAGATATAGCTTTCCTACAGTGTTTAACCAGAATACATGAACCAGCCAGCAGTCTCGGTATCAAATTGTATTGTCTTTGACTCTTTGCCTCAGTGTTTCCTGCATGGGGACTAATAAATGACTGACACCTTACAAGACATGTGTGAATGCGCACCACACAACAGGAAATATACTTCAAACAAAAGCATATGTAAAGTCAAAATCGGTTTCCATTTTATTCAGCCAAGTCATCGGTTTTACAAAAACGATCGTTAAAGTTACGATCATATACAAATAACAGTTGTAATAAATAGTTATTGCAGTTCTACAAGAAAGCTCATATTTAAATGAATCAACGGAAACAGGAGACGCAAGAGAACAACTTGTCGCACAGATATAAAATTGCTTGACACAGTCGCCATAGCCAATCAAAACTCATGAAATCCACGCGGTGCGACAAGGTGCGACTCAAAACCTAGTCTGGCTTCAGGCACCACACAACAGGAAATATACTTCAAACAAAAGCATATGTAAAGTCAAAATCGGTTTCATTTTATTCAGCCAGGTCATCGGTTTTACAAAAACGATCGTTATAGTTACGATCATATACAAATAACAGTTGTAATAAATAGTTATTGCAGTTTTCTTCATGGTCACTACAAGGTCTCTACAAAAAAGCTCATATTTAAACGAATCAACGGAAACAGGAGACGCGAGACAATAACTTGTCGCACAGATATAAAATTGCTTGACACCGTCGCTATAGCCAATCAAAACTCATGAAATCCACGCGGTGCGACAAGGTGCGACTCAAAACCTCTGGCTTCACTTGTCACATTCTCTTTTAGCGAAGGCTCTCGTGAACGTAGTGCGCGTTTATCTTATCGTTTATCTTAGCGTTATTTTATATTGAATGATGGCAGCAAACTTAATGTCGTTGGAAGATGTTAAATCTTGGTTAGCCGAAGTAGGATTCGAGCAGTATCAACAGACATTTGAAGGTATGTTATTTAGTTATATCACAACAGCTAGCATATTGAAACAGCTGTAGGAATCTACGTTCCGGACTAAAATCTAGTCTGTCGAACATGTTTACAAATGCCCATAATTATCCCAGTTCAGACTGCGATTAAGCTTAAACCTTTAGCGAAGCTCTGTATCGTAATAAGTTGCGTTGAATACCCTGGTTTAACGCGCCATTTGCGCTCTACGATGTAGGACAAACATGACGCTGATGACAAGCCGTGAAACTCATAAAAAAATATTCTATTTACTAATCTACAATGATTTACCCTTTGACTTCCAAAAAACCTTTTGCGTATATGGATGTAGTATAGAAACACAACGAACGCTTTCTTAACAGGGTATTGTTACTCTGCGTATAACTGATCGGTTTGATTTGATCGCCACGTTTTGCCGCCATTTGGAAATAAGCGCCATTTGGCTATGGCTATATTTGGTCATGGCTATATTTGGGCGGGAATTTTATCCCATTTTCTTGGTTTCATTATTTCTTTCTCGCCACTTGACAATCCTTTTCTTAATTCAAGTAATAATCTTGTGCTATATTGTCTTTTAGAAAACATGATAGATGGAACGACCCTTTTATGTTTAACGGAGAGGGCATTAGAGATTATGATACCAATAATAGGGCATCGAATGAAATTTCTGAAGGTGTTGGAAGAATTGAAAGAGGCTAATAATAGAGCCCTGCAGGAAGTTCATGTTGACGAACCGGTTGCAGTTGATGAAGTGGTTTCACTTATAGAAGTAGGGGATGAACCTCTGACTGTTGTGGTTGATTGCACATTTGCGAATGTCACAGACCAAGAAAGTGATGAGACTATGAACAACACTGCTGAATCAAGGTAATCTATTTAGATGCTGTTCTTTCTTTTTGAGTTGGTTTTTTTTACGAATTAATTCGGGCATACAAGTACCTGTTCAGCATATTAACATAGAAAAATATTCTTTTTTTTAATAACTATGCTAGAGCCAGTTAGAGCAATTGCAGAATACCCGTTTTATTTGTAACATAAATTTAAAACTCAATTACCGGTAATAACTTAAAATGTCTATTGTGCAGCTGATAAAATTTTTATTTGGCAGAATTATTAGTGCCTCCTTTCACCTTTGACACTAGACAAAGACATTTTTTTATAAAATTTTATTTTATAAAAATTACATAGCCACATATAGATACTCAACATGTAAGTACAAACAAATACTAAAAATAGTTGATAAAAATATTTCTTCCTCTCAATCAGCGGTTAATATTTCACTGCAGTATATATTTTAATTTATCTAAATATGGTTTGCACTGTAGTAAAGGAAAGTTTTAGATACTGTACAGGTGTAGGACTTTCCTTTTGGGGTTTTCATTAATTGTCAGAAATGGATAATAATGAGTTGATCTGCATTTGAAATTTGGCAATTTTAATAGTTTGTCAAGAAAACAGGAAAAAACAAACCCAAACGTGTCTTGACTATGCATAATTGGCAGTGCTATTTGTTAGCTTTTGTGTATGGTGGCCTAGATGCCACTATTGACCATTATCGCACTCATGTGGCCACATGTTAGTGAGAACTGTAAGGCATATAGTTTAAGACCTAATTTCAGTTGAAGTGTATATTTATGCTGCAGTTGCTGCTGCTGTGTAAGGTGGTCATACCGGCTTTTATGTGTGTGTGTGTGCCCATGCATGTGTACATGAGTTGCCTATTAATAATAAAGTAATTGAAAAAGCAATTGTGATGATTTAAGACTTAATTATAATTATAAGTACAGGTATACATTTATGTTGCTGCAGCTGCTGCTGCTGCTGTGTAAGGTGGTCATACCGCCTTTTACCAGTAACTCTTTTGAGTGGCATGGTAATTCAAGCCGCTCATGAAAGAGGAGACACATAAATTTATACCTATGTGTGTGTGTACATTTGTGTATGTGTGTGTACATGTGTGCCCATGCATGTGTACATGAGTTGCTATATTAATAATAATTAGTAATTGCAAAAGCAATTGTGATGATTTAAGACTTAATTACAATTATAAGTACAGGTATACATTTATGTTGCTGCAGCTGCTGCTGCTGCTGTATAAGGTGGTCATGCCGCCTTTTACCAGTAACTCTTTTGAGTGGCATGGTAATTCAAGCCGCTCATGAAAGAGGAGACACATAAATTTATACCTATGTGTGTGTGTACATGTGTGTATGTGTGTGTGTACATGTGTGCCCATGCATGTGTACATGAGTTGCTATATTAATAATAATTAGTAATTGCAAAAGGAATTGTGATGATTTAAGACTTAATTACAATTATAAGTACAGGTATACATTTATGTTGCTGCAGCTGCTGCTGCTGCTGTGTAAGGTGGTCGTGCCGCCTTTTACCAGTAACTCTTTTGAGTGGCATGGTAATTCAAGCCGCTCATGTAAGAGGAGACACATAAATTTATACTTTTGTGTGTGTGTACATGTATGTATATGACGTATGTATGTGTGTACATACCCATGCATGTGTGCATGAGTTGCTATATTAATAATAAAGTAATTGCAAAAGCAATTGTGATGATTTAAGACTTAATTATAAGTATACATTTATGTTGCTGCAGCTGCTGCTGCTGCTGCTGTGTAAGGTGGTCATGCCGCCTTTTACCAGTAACTCTTTTGAGTGGCATGGTAATTCAAGCCGCTCATGAAAGAGGAGACACATGAATTTATACTTATAATAAACATATGTCAATATCAGGAGATACTGTACAGTTAGTATTATCTGTGTATGTTTGTGTACTTTGTATGTATTGTATTTGTTGCATGTAGTGTTTGTATGTACATATATATAAATATACATACAGACAGACAGACAGACAGACAGACAGACAGACAGACAGACAGACAGACAGACAGCTAGTACATGTGCATTAACATATACATGCAGTACAGTATAACAATTAGTTATTTGAGATTGGCTAGTGGGTCATCATCAGTGTTATATATATATATATTTGCCCATAATGAAAACCTAAATATTGTTAATTTTACTTATCTGTGGCACTTCATACAATGTAAAATTGAGGCATGCATGTTGCATACAGCACATTAAATCTACCAATTCGGTTGCTAATTTTTACAATTAGTGCCATCACATTATGGACTTTACAAGTAATTGTTTTTCCTTTGTTAAAAATATCAAAGCCCAAACAATTACATTTGTGCTTTTTCAAAGTAGTAATTGTCTGGGCTTTGATATTTTTAACAAAATTACATTTTCCACCTGGAATCTCTGTCTTGTTAATTGCTTTTCACTGTACAATGTACATTACTTGTTTGCCACTGACCACCCACATTAATTTGAAAGGGGGAAAAACACACTGACTTAAATTTATGCATAATTAATATCAATTTTTCCAGGAGCAAGAGGCGATGTAAGCACTCTGTAGAAAATAGAAGAAAACAACGCTTATCTCGCAATAAAAGAAAAAGAAAAGTTTACCAAGAGTCAAAGAGAAACTTCTCTGACATGCTAGATAAGTTGAAGGAGGAGAATAAAACTTTAGGAAATACTATCCAGATAGAAAAATCCATAAAAGAAAAATATTTCGAAATGTGGCGAAAGTCAGAGAATGAAAAATAAAAATTAAGGACATCAAAAATGGTTTTTTCAGGAAAAGGTCTTTTTACTTATAAATCAAGTACAGAAGTATTGTGATTGGACCCTTCCTTTGTGGAAGATGTTGAAACAGATAGTATTCTGGGTCAAGGGAGATTTGGAACAGTTCGCCTTAAAAAATTTAGGTCGACTCCGGTGGCCATGAAATATTTTGATATTTCAACTACTTCAAGAATGGTTGAAAAAGAGGCATTTCATATACAGCAGTGTTGTCATATAAATTTGCCCATAATTTACGGAATGAACAACACAAAGACCCCATTCTTCATTGCAACTCAGTTTTATGGCAATCAGGATTCATCTTCTGTTACTTTAAACAACATAATTAAAGGCAGAGGAGATGTTCAATTTAATAGTTTGGAGCAATGGCTCCACATTGTCTCACAGCTCACAGATGCTCTTTGCTATTTACATATGAAAAACATTCTTCATAATGATATTAAAAGTGACAATATTTTAATCACCAAAAATTCAGATTTTTATTCACCAATCCTAATAGATTTTGGTAAGGCCTGTCTAGATAGTGAGGCTAAAAAGAAAAATCTTACAAAAGATGAACAAAAGAGATACAGAAAAGAACACTACCATATTGCTCCAGAAGTTGTAGATGGGACTTTCCCCCAGTCTTTTAAAAGTGATGTGTATGCATTTGGGGTAGTTATTGCTAACAGTTATCACTATTGTAAATACAAACCACTAAAGGAAATTGCTAAGCGATGTCTTAACCCTTTGCCAAGTAGGTGCTCATCTTCACAGTTGTTGAAAATTGTAGATAATTTTAGGAAGTTGGAAGTTAATCCTTAATGTCATGTGATTACAGTGAATTTTTCAATAATTAAAAAAAATAATTAGTTCATAACATTTTCATTTGGTTATTGGTAATTTTGCTACTGCAGTAAAAATTTCTAACAATTATGTGAAAAAGGTAGGTTTCAACACATTTTCAAATACTGTCACTGCTTTTGTTTTTTATATACAGTAATGACCGCCTCTTGTCATCATTTCCTCTTGAAAATCATTCTTATATATACTGTTATTAGTACTTAAACTAATTAGGGTGTTTAATTCCCATTCCAAAGGCTTCCCTAAACCACTTTGCTATCACAAAATATGCAAATTGCGAATATTTTTATTCATGCAATGATAAAAATATTTTATATGTGAAATACAGATTTGTTGCTGCCAACAGTCGAAATGAATAGAACATTTCATCTTTAACATCATAAAAATATTTTTACCATTTTATAAATGAAAATATTCACTATATTTAGTTTTCATCACTAAAATAAACTTTCTGTACATACAGGTACATGCATGCATGTGTATTAATTAAAATGTGGGAACATTTCAGTGTGATTAGCATATTACAACCCATTGGGATAATTATTCATGCAGTAAGGGTTTAAACATTTATTATTTATGTATAATTTTTAGAGAACTGGTTGTTACCAGTCCTAGTGGAAGCAACAGTGGTGACAAGAAATTACCCATGGATACTGTGTTTAATGCGAAGAAATTATGGCCAGCAAGTATCTCCTTGCCAAAACATTTCCGCCCAGAGTTGCAAAGAGTGCTGAGCTCTAAGGATGAGAAACTGATGACTGGAAGACTAAGGAAACAGTTTTTGACCAGACTGTTTGAACATTTCTCAACATTTACTCTGTATGTATATTCAAATTTTGCTCCTGACCAACATTTTTTGTTGGGATAAAACCAGTTATTAGACTTCAAATTTAGGAAGTGTTTATCTATAAACATTATACTACCATGAGCTTGAGTCTGATAAGAGGTCATTCACTTCACAAGTTGTGAAGTACACCAAGTTGGCAATGACAGCTCTTATTAGGTATATACAGTAGCTAAACTCTTTTCAGCAATTTTATAGCAAAATTCTCTACTATAGTAGTAGGGAACCAATCTGATTACGCAAAAGCGAATGTCTGACTTCATGTTGTACAATATAATATAAAATGGATGTTCATTTGCAAACCGTACAGTCTTCATTGCACTTAATAAATACAATCAATCTGCCATTAATATTGAATATAGTTATCCAACACGTGAGCAGCTGACTCAAATATCACAAAGAATCATTAAAGATTATCCATTCCTTAAGGACAAGACTATTGGATCAGGTTATGTAAGTAAATTCTATTGATCAAAACATGTTCTTTTATGTACAGTAATCTACTACAGTATATTGTTGCAATATTAGGGATTACCTGTATTCATTATTTCTGGTACAAGGTGAGATGGGCTAAAATGAGTACATGCACTACTGGGTTCAAAATAACAGCATGTGACCACAAGTCAATGACCAGCCAAAATTGTTGAATGGCTTGTGGAAGTCTTGTTAGCATATTTAATAGTGCTGATGATTTTGAGTGCAAGTTTCTGTTTGAAAAAAAACCATGCACAAGTAAGTTGTTCAAAGGATGAGTGCTATTTGAGGTCTTTGCAAAACTCACGAGTGACTGCATGTGTTGTCTTCAAACTTGCACGAGAAATCATGCTATTACTTAATAATATACATGAGAAAGTGTGAGACAAAATAATGTACAATACAACTTTGAACAACTGAACTTTAATACAGACTGCATTACTCTTTGAAGCTTCGGTGGTTTAAAAACACTTTGCTTTATTCATGATTAGACATCAAAAGCCTTACTCATATAACCTCCTCTAGCTGGTCTTCTTGCTGGCACTTTAATGGCAATATCAAAGCAAAATTCACTTTACATTTCTTCAATCATTCTTTATCATTTCCAAGTTTGGTCGCCACATTGAATTTTCTTATGATAGAAAATACCATCCTTGAAAATCCGAAAAATCATTCTGCTTTATTTTTATTAAATTTTTCAATGTTCATTAGGCAATTAGAAATGCTTTTCACTGTTGACTTACACTTTTTTGCACTGCTGTTTGGAATTAACTGCACCACAATTAGCCAATCACATTCAAGAAACATTTTCATGTATATTATGTCAGCAACAAAAATTATAATGTCAGGTTACATTTTCTAATGACTTGTTATTCGACCAGCATAGTTCTGAAGATAATACATATTTTGAGCCCTGAAACGACCGTATACAATGCTAACCTTATAGCTATAAACAACGAACGGAATGATCCATAAATTAATTCCCTTGTTTACAAGTTTGTTTTTTGCTTTTTTTGTTAAGGATTCCTGGTATGCACAGCTATACGAAAAATTTAGAAATGAGAGAAGGTTCCGAACAGATCCAGAGGTAGAAAATCGAAAGAAACGGAAATCAGGTCCTGAAATTAAAGGAAAGACTCCTCCTAGAGCCTTAAGAAGAGGTGGCATCAACTGGGAACCCCCTTTTCCTGAAGGTGAAGATGAGCACTCGATGCGGCAACACAGGGAAGTGCTAAAAAACGAGTGGAAAAAACGATCACCAGACATGGAGAAAATAAAAAGCAGAATGGATCTTACCTATCCAGACAGGAGAAGTATGATCCATTCCAAAAAAACACTGGTGGAAATTCGCGCTGAATACCCAGCTTTGTTTAGTTATTCAGAGGTGAGCACACAATGTACCTACATTTACAGTATTATTTTCAAACATGTACATATACAAATTAGTATGTAGCGATTTAAAGGTCAACTCAAGGCAAATTATTTTTCCGGCTTGTTATATGCGACAAGTATGGAGAATACGAAAATAATGATAAAAATTTGAAGCAAACCGTAGTTTATGTTGATTTCGGATTTTTTTAACAAAGTATTCTAAAAAAGCCATGTTGCATAAAGAGTCTGGCACTAGCAAGTTTGTGATGTAAACAGTTGAAGCTGGACGATTAAAATCATAAGAAAACCTGATTTATGATGAATATAACTTGTGCAAGTTTCCAACCGCACATATATTAGAGTATTTAGCGCTTTTTTCGAGTGTGTTTACTAATAATGGATCGTAAAATCGTTCCTCCGTTTACGTCACACACTTGCTAGTGCCAGACTCATTATAGAACATGGCTTTTTATAAAAATACTACAAAATTCGTCACTTCAACATCCCAAAATCAATTAAAAAAAATTTTCAATTCAATTTTTGTTCATCATATTCGTATCCTACGTACTTTAATACATATATAAAGCGAAAAATGTAATTTGCCTTGAGTTGACCTTTAACAGAATGTAGTAGTCAGAAAATTTTGCTGATCATCTCATCAAGGAACTATCTGGCAAATGCAATACATCATAACTTGTTCCTATACAGTACAGGGTATAATGAGTTAAGTATGGTGTTTATAGCCAGTGAGAGTACATCATGTATAATCACAGAAATTAGTGAAATATATATTTTAAGTGTATATTTAGTAATTACACTCGGTAAGCAATTGCTCCAAAACTGTTCTTTGCCATGAATCTTTTAAATAAATGCAAATGGCTAGTACCTGAGTGCAATTACCAAATGTACACTTAAAATATAAATTTCAGTGATTATGCATGATTACTTTTAAAATGTATATACCGTAATCCTTCCAATTTAACGTTGTAAAAAAATATATGAATTTTTTTTTTACAACGTTAAATTAGAAGGATTACAGTATATACATTTTAAAACTAAATTAGGGTCCGTTTAAAAAATGCAACATGTTAGCTTTCCAGGGGAATCGAGGTCTCTGAATTTGCATTTTTGCAACTAGTCCCAGTTTATTAAAATTCATATCATACAGTGTATCTGAATTAACCAGTTTATAATTCTTTTTTTCTATCATTGACATAGATGATTACTGAATTTGAACGGATTTTGGCTATAAATACCAGTATTAAAAACACATTTAAAGCCAATTTTGCCCAAATGGTTGGTGGGATAATTGAAATTGCAGGAACAAAGAAGGTGAAAAATCAAGATGTGATGAATACTTTTTTAAGTGCATTGGATACAACTGATGTTGATGGAGATCCACAGGAACTTTCAACTGGTAAGCATTATTTGCCTAATACAGTATATACAGTACTGTAAGTTATAAAAATAAATGTGTTTAAAATGTATCTTATTGACACTCAAGTTTACTATAACATTCCCAGAGGTTCAGGATGCAGTTACTGCACAATAGGCTATAGAGTAGCCTAGCTATCATCAAGTGTGAATGTCAAATATTGCATGATTGTCATGATTCTGGCTTTGCATTTGATACATTCAATATGTTACATTTGAAGAACGACTTGAACAGTAGACATGTAGACTTGTACATAATTAAGGAAAAAGAGATGTCTGACCAAATGCTATAATTCAAGCTTTCAATTGTCAGGCTACAGTACACTACAGTCTTCAAACATCTTCAGGTTATACAGTCTTCCTAGTTCCATTAAAGACTCTAGCGTAACAGTTGAAAGCCCAAATAAAATTACTTTCTGGTCAGGGAATGTCTATTTTTTTCTCTTTTAAATAATTATCAATGTAAATGTTGTAAAATAAGAAAATTATTAATTCGAGAACTATTAGCACCAACCATTGAATAAGCCAGTTCGTATAGTGTTGACTGTGTCGGGATAAAACTTATTTCAATTTATAACATTAGACTCAGGAACTCAGTACAAAGAGTTCACAAATGTGAATGAAGATCTAATGAATACTGCAGCCTTAGCCTGATGTTATAAATTTAATTAAGTTTTATCCCAACGCAGTCGAGATTATGAACTGGCTTATTAATATATTATGGTCTCTTTAGAACTTTTCAGATTTCATTTGAAGTTTATATAGGTACCCTCCTTATTTTTATTACATGTAGGTGCTGTTGATGGATGACACTAACTGTATAATTATTCTCAATATTTTACATGTTTGATCAGATGACTAACATATATTATCATTATAGGAAAATATACGTAAAAAAGTGGTCAATAAGTATATCTTTATTATTTTGTATTATTTTATATAGATGCAGAACTTGCGGAAATTGCAATGATGGTCTTGCCATTCCTACTGCAACAGAAGTCGGTAAAGCAATGCCACCAAGATTTTGTGGATTTCATTACTGTAAGAATTTTTGTATAGTTCTTTGGTGAACTTTCTGTGTATTGTATAATTATACAGTGGAATTTTTTTATGTCCATTTTTTAACAGCATATTGTAAATTAGACAAGGTCTTTAGAATCCACTGTACACTGTACTGCACATAGAGAAAATCACCCTATACTACAGTAGATACTACAGTATCTTTCGTTAACTCTGCTTTTTTCCTTCTGATTCCTGGCTATGTTACCAATATATTTTTACCGTGCATGTATATTTTTATTAAACCATTCCCAAACTGAAGCTTCATATTTGAACTATATGATATGTAACTGTCCCTGTTTAAAAGTATTTTTCAACAATTATTCTTACAGGAGGGTGAAAATTTCCAAGATGTAGCAAAGAGCAGGGAGCAACCGTTTCCTGCAATAATCGTGAAAGGTGCTTTGCAACAGTGCGAGGTTGCAATAATTGCAGAAAACCAAGTGATATGCGAAGTCGATGGAGGCTTAGTTGATGCCACAATTGGCTATATGGCAGTCTACTATGTTTTTATTTTTAAGTATGCATGTTCCTTAAACAATTTCTGCTTGTTTTTGCAAAAATGTGTTTTGCAAATTCAAGATGGCAAGAAGCTGCCATCCACTATTATTTCATTTGTTAACCAGCTAAATTTGGTCAGCAAAATATAAGTGTAAACTAGTTTAAGTGAACTTGCTATATATTTCAAGTATATATTAAATATGTAACAATTTGAGTAAATATAAGTCACTGCATTTAAAGCAGTCATTTATATTTACATGTACTCGATAGTTTAAGAAGTTAACATAGAGAGTATAAATCATGGATGCTTGGAAATATAAAATTTGTTTCTTGTGTTAAATAGGATATCCCATATCGCTTGCGCTAAAGTAAACAAATTATATATTTTCACACATCCATGTATTGTTATCCTTATTATATTTATATAAATTAAATGGATCTACTGCCCAGCAAAATAGAGCAGTAAATTCTATATACATGTATATTAATTATAATACAACAGTTGATTGTATTGAAAAGCAGGCAGAAATATATTCAAAATGGATTTGGTTAAAACTAGATGTTGTTAACTGACATTTTTGGCATAAATTTCAAAGGTGATTATATTCTTATCAATTCTAGTATGAAAGAGAGGTAGAGAGCTATCTCATTTAAAACAAGTTCTGTTTGTTGGTCAGGTAGATCGACATCATATAAGCTTATTACTTAATAAAGTTAAAAAAAACTGATCAGTTTACCTTGACACCTCTGCATGGACACTGGTGTACTTACACTTGTGGAAAGAATCCATACACGTTGATATGCGTATATTAATTCGGTGACCAACATCGCACACATATATATACATTGCAAAGGTGATTTTATAATACCGTTTAGCCATTGCCCATTTCAAACAATCCACATTCCACAAACGTATTTGTACGAGGCTCAACACGTAATCACGGTATATTTTAACATAATAACAACGTCCACCCAAAGCGAGTGGAATGGAATGGTAATGAACATTCTTCACAAGGGGTATCGAATAATGTAATACTTGTTTCCCGACGTTATGGTTGCATTTGGTAAATAATTAGAGTTAGGCATCTATTTAGATATATGATAAACATTGTTTTTACTATTTTGTTGGGTTTTGTATAATAAATTTGTTATTACTACAGCTTTATAGGTCCGTTTGAAGGAATTATTTTCTTGTTGAGAAGAAAAGCTTCGCCATGTTCTTACTTGCACACTGTGCCACGTTTTACTCATACTGAGTAAGTTGGAAGTAATGTTTACTCAGATTCTGAGTATAATTTACTCACACCTTGAGTAACTTCTTATTTTACTCCAAAATAGGTGTTATTATGGGTGCATTTGGTTTACTCATTTTTTTGAGTAAGTTTTACTCACATATGAGTAAGTTTTACTCACATTATTTGAGTAAGTTTTACTCACATTATTTGAGTAAGTTTTACTCACATTATTTGAGTAAGTTTTACTCACATTACATGAGTAAGTATTACACACATTACATGAGTAAGTATTACACGCTATATGGTGTTACTATGGGTGCATCGGTTTACTCAGAATTTTGCGTAAATTCTACACAGGATTTTTTGCAGTGTGCATGACGTATATAAATATAGCGCTATAGTCTTTTGAAGCTACAGAATGTTCTGATCGGTAGATGGGATATCCGAAACCACCGTTGGATTCCCCATAAAATTCTGCATCTGGCAATATAAAAATCCCCTTTACAATTTAAAACTGATTAATTTAAAGTGCTTATGTCACAAAAAATTTTTTTTTGACTTTTGAGTAGAGGACAAAAAGTTAGTTAATAGGTTCTTTAACATTTTTCGGTTTTCTCTTTTCATTCGCGAGATATGCGGCTCTAAACCTTGAAAAATTGGCTTTTAGCGAAAATTGTCGCGCCCGAGAAAAAACCGGAAAAGGGTCTGGGGCGACAGCCGTGTGACGTAGCTTAAGGGAGGGAAGTTAGAATTCACATGTGAAGGAGAACTAAAAAGCTATTGAGAAGACAGCAAAATGCCGGATAGATGTGTCGTTTTTGGTTGCTCAAACCTAGCAAACGCAGAGAAAGGGATCTCTCTTCATCGGATTCCATTCTGGAACGATGAGCGCCCTGAAGCAAAGCGAAGGAGGAAGATATGGGTGATCTTTGTCGCGACAAAGCGTGAGAAATGGACGCCATCAAAATTCTCCGCTGTATGTTCCGAACATTTTACTCCGGAGGATTACGAGAAGTACCTTGTTGAGATACCTGGAACAAGGGACTATATGCCTCGATTAAAGAAGGATGAAACCGGTATAGTTGTCTATCCGAGCAAATTCGCAAGAAGCAATCTTGCAAACGAAGTCTCCCCTCGTGACAAGCGTCAGGTATGTTTATCAGTTTTATATATATTTGTTTATATTTGTCATTTGATAATTTTGATCGCGTGTATTGTGTCGGTAAATGTCGGTATAAATATAAACTAGTTTGTCTAAGTTAACGTCTCTTTTATTGGTTAGGCGAGAAAGAAAGTCAATATGATTCTGGCTGAAGCATCTTCGTCGAAACTCGAGGATGATGAGTCGAAAGACGACACAGATGAGATGTCATTGTCATCTGATGCTATTGATATTGAAACGACCATGTTGGAAGTCAATGATCCTAAAAATATAAGATCCCTTTCGTTCGGCCAGGTAAGGCTTTGTTTTATAAAGTGTAAACTATAAATCATGCTAGTACTTGCTAACCAAGAATCCAAGTCCTAAGATATGCAATATGATTTACAAATTACAATTATACTTTCAGAAGTTTGTTGACAGTGAAACGCAGACAGAGGGATGTGTACGATGTAAAGTTTTGTCCACAAAAAACAAAAGGCTGAGGAGCAGTTTGAAGACGGCAAAGTTTAAATTGGCAAAAGAAAGATTTGCGCAAGAGACTGATCAAGGTATTTAATAATGTCAAACTATAATTTTCTTGAGCCCAACTTTATCCTCCTAGGACCTAAATAACCTCATGTTATCGATGGAATGGTGGTTGGATAAAATGGCAATTAATAACATGCTGGCAAACTCACATGCCCTCCACATCTGTTTAGACGATACCAACGATAACTGCCCAGAACCTTGCCAAGAACCACATGACGAAGTCATGCATTTATCTGACAATGATACAGACACAGATGATGACTATATGCTGGAAGAAGATGGCAGCGTGGATTTGTCTGATGACAGTGATGATGATATCGGAGAAGATGAAATAGATGAAATATTGCATTCAGTGAAAAGGTATGGTATATTTTGTGTAGATTTGTCTGTGATTTAATCAGAATTTATCTGTTGCATTGCAATTCTAATGATTCCTTAGGGACCATTCATTAATTATACATAATTTACTAGGAAAATATTTCTTGACCCACCCTAATAAATTATAACTTTTTTCATGCCCTCCCTGTTACCCTTGGATAGATTTCAACATGCCCCCCACATAGAGTTTTTCTTTTATCTAGAGAGGATATTACAGACAATATCCGCAAACAGCCGAAATTTATTGTGTTCCTCACACAGTTACTGTTGCTGTTCAAGACCTGCATCTTTTGCCATGAAAGTGAGCCTTTGCTGAAAGCGTCACAAGTCGGAACAATGATAGCAATAACTACCAGCTGCCAAAACCCAGAGTGTAGGAAAGACTTTGTCTGGAAAAGCCAGAAACTAATGCCAGGGACAAAAATTTATGCAGCAAATTTCCTGTTATCCTTTGCTATCTTGGTAGCTGGATCATCAGCAAGCAAAGTTTTGCAAGTTATGAAGCACATGGGACTTGCTTGCATTTCATTGTCTACATATTTTAGACATCAACGAGTAAGTACCATTAAAAACACTGTAATGCACAAATACATTTCTTGATACAGTAGGTGAATATATTTGAAAATATATATTATTAAAGCAGGTATAATATGCAAAGACATAATATACTTGATTGAGCACAAGGATGACAAAATAAAAAAACATTTCCAACTCAATGAATTGTCTCTTCATTCATTATTATAGAAAATCCTATTGCCTTCAATCCATTTACATTGGAAGGAATACCAAAAGAAAATTGTGAACCAGGCTAAAGAAGCTGGCGCTTTGGTTTTGGCAGGAGACGGTCGGCATGACAGTATGGGACATTGTGCAAAATATTGTGGATATACAATATTCAACTGCACCACGTCCATCATTATTCACTTTTCCCTAGTACAGGTAAATGAAAAGTACTGTAATATATCTCAATACTTTCCAGCCAGTTAATTATAGGATTGGTTGCATGAATCCATTTCATGTATATATGTGAGTAAGACTATGTGTTGGTTCTGTAGTGATCTTCTATTGCCCGATATTGAACACACCTTATTCTACTTATAGCGAAATGAAGCAGGTAGCAGCCCAGCAATGGAATATTTGGCATTCCAAAACTGTATGGGATTCTTGTCGGGATGTCAACTTGTGATGTCAACATTCATTTCTGACAGACATGGTTCCATTAGCAAACACATGAAGACAAAGTTGGCTAATGTGAAACATTACTTTGATTTGTGGCATCTGAAAAAGAGTGGTGTACCGAGATAATGAATAGAGGGTGTACAAATATGATGGGGTCAGACTAAATGAACTCAATATCTAAATATACACTCTTTTTCAGAGATAACAAAAGTAATGATCAAAGTGTCAAAGGAAGGTGGGTGCGAAGGAGTGACAGAGTGGATAAAGCCTTGTGGCAATCATTTTTATTGGAGTGCTTGTTCCACTCATGATGGCAATGGAACAGTTATTTGGGCAAAGTTCAAATCTTTCCTTAGCCACATAGTGAACAAGCATGACAGTTTAGATGACCCACTGTTTTCAAAATGTGCTCATGGGCCAGATATTTCTCCCCGTGAGTATCTATTTGAAGGTATGTATATATCTATTTGAAGGTATGCCCAATTGGACTAGCCACCTAAGTACCATAATATCTCCAATGAAGCAATACCCTCTCTCTCTCTCTAACCCCCATGTAAGCCCCCCCCCCCAATTCACACAAAAACACAAGTACGGTATTGTTATCTTCCAGGCTGTGTTGCTCATGAAAAAGTATGCTATCAGCTTACAAAGGTGCGGCTTGTGAACGCAATCAAGCAGGCTTCCCCGATATCACAAACCAGCTGTCTGGAGGGTTTTCACTCTGTGCTGAATCACTTTTCCCCAAAGATGATCCACTACTCATTCCCTGGAATGTATTGCAGGTATAATGTAACTTCACTAATGGTTCGGTAGTAATACCTGGGAAGATTACTACTGCATTAGCACTGTACAGTATCTGACTCTCCCACAGGCCTTACTACTGCCTGTATATTTATATGTATGTTTGTAATGTATATTTATATGTATAATACATGTGTTTTTATAATTTACTAGACACATCCTGGCCATAATCCACTTCAATCGCAACCTTCAAAGAATGCCGAAAACCAAGAAAGATGGAACTGCACAAGTGAATGTGGTGTATCCCAAATTCAAAAATGGCGAGGGTACTGTCAGAGATGTTAGGGTGAAGCCAATTTTTGGTAAGATTCAGCATGTAAAACCAAATTTTTGCTGTTGAAATGCATGTTGCGTAACAAATCCATTGTCCAATTATCCTACATATATACAGTACTGTGATTCTTATTTTAGATTATGTGGATGAAATATTTGCAACAATTTGTGGCAGCATCAAAGCAAAGACTTTGAAGAAGGCTCGAGAAGAGTTGAAAACCATGACCCCACCACCAATGAACACTATGTTGGAAAAACAACCCAAGTCTGAGGCATTGAAGAAAAGGGAGGACAGAAGACAGATGCAGCTTAAAGATGTCCCTCCTTCAATACCAGGTAAATTATTATGGTATTCAATATAGGTCAAAGAAAGTTTGTATCCATGTTTGCATGACAAATAAATCTTGTTCATGAATATCACTAGTTAATAATACCATCTTGTTTCAGTGACAGAGCTTCAACCACCAACTCCAGCAGTGACTCAAACAAGGTCAAAACCCAAATGTTCCGTTTGCAAGAACCCGATGAAAGGACACAAAAACATTCTTGACTGTCCAAAAAATATGAAGTAATATTTTAAATCTACTGTATGTATATAATTATAATATTTCTGTCTGGTAAAGTTGATAAAATCCTAATATGAACATTTCACAATACTTTATCTGTTACTGTCTCTGTGCAAAATAATTGTAATGCCCTTTGGTTGTTCATGACAAGGAAAGCTGTCTTACATTAGCAGGTCTTGTACTTGTCATTGGAAACCCTCGCCCCACTCACCCCAGAGAAACATGGGGCATAGGTGGGACTGGGGAATGATGGAGGCATTTGCTTGCAATGATTGCCCCTATAACTAGAGCATTTTCTGGCATTAGTATATACAAAAGTCTAATGCCCCATATTTCCCCGGGTGAGGGGCTGGGATTTTGATGACAAGTGCATAATATACTAGGGCTGACCATAGGCATAAGTTGTAAGTTTTTGAAATGTTAAGCAGTCTCATCGTCAAAACCTTTAAATTGTTCCTTTTCATCATTGAATGTTGATCTGATTGCATTATATGCACATGCTGGTAAGGCTCTCCTTTCATCACCCAAGTATCCATGTACCATGAAGATAAACTCTCTGTAGGCAACACTGCGTAAAAACCTAAGAAATAAACGAGCTTGTTCAATCGTTCGTATTAAATAAACGTGATTACAAATAAACAAACACTGTAGCTTGAAACAAGAATACATACGTTTGCTCTGAACCAGTCTGTTTATATCTTCTTTGATCGCGTGTCTTGTATTTTCTCGCGAGGTTTCTTAGAGCCCATTTTCCCAAACAAATAGGTCTGAATCCTGGGTGTAGAGTGATACAGCACGGCGGCTGTGGCACATCTTCTAAAACCAAGTTATCCTTCAGAGCTTCCCTACAAGATTCCATCTCCTGACAGCACCAAGCTTCGTGTGTATTTTGTATATGTGTTATCACACAATGGCCGCATTTACACCTGTGAAATAAGATACAGGTGAGGGAAGTGTGGTTTGAACTCTTTGATGTGACTGATGCCGTATCAAAAATATATCAGCCAGAGATACTTATTTTACGTTAAAATAAATCTATGTTTATGCTCACCATGATTTAATATCTTCAAGGCCGTCCAATCTTCGCTGTAGCATCTCGTTTTGTTCCTTGTGTTCCGCAGATTTTTTTAGATATCGCGCGTACCATTCTTCGCCCGCAAGCGGTTCATCGGTATAAAGGCATGCATCATAATCGCCTAAAATTTCGCTATCAACTGCTTCTAGAGTTCCAATTTCATGACTGGTATCATTTGATTCTTCCTCTATAATATACCCAGGAATATAATTGTACTCTGAGTCACATTGAGAGCCATGAGTGCTTTCCGAATCCGAGCTACTGCCTGACATGCTGGAAAATATACCAAATGTATAATGCGCGTCGTAATTAAGTTCCTTAAGCTACGTCACACAACGCTCGTCCCAGACTCTTGTTGATACGCGACATTTTCACGAAAATCGTTGTTTAGAGCCGCATATCTCGCGAATGAAAAGAGAAAACCGAAAAATGTTAAATAACCTATTAACTAACTTTTTGTCCTCTACTCAAAAGTCAAAAAAAATTTTTTGTGACATAAGCACTTTAACTCAAGTCTTAAGACAATTTTTCAGTTTACGCGCGCTAAAGTGCATGACTACGGAGCCCCAGACGGCTCATGCTGCAGCAAATTTTACTGTCAGTTAAATTGATAGTTAAATTGACATTTAAGTTGACAATTGCCAGTTAAGTTGACAATTGCCAGTTAAGTTGACAATTGCCAGTTAAGTTGACAATTGCCAGTTAAGTTGACAGTTAAGTTGACAATTGCCAGTTAAGTTGACAATTGCCAGTTAAGTTGCCAGTTAAGTTGACAATTGCCAGTTAAGTTGACAGTTAACGTTTAAGTTGACGATTGAGGGGAGGCCTGGTGCGAGTCGGTGCCACTGATCAAACATGGCGTCCTCAGTGATGGCATCATCGATTGAGAAGGTGAGATTTTTGTCGATTTTATGGAGTATTGGAGTTGAATTTAAACACGAAAATAAACTTAATATTTCGTTGCTGTCGTAAGAAAGTGTCATCTTAACTCTTGCTTTGATGTTTATTTGCTTTTCGATCTATTAATCTAAAATTCATAAATCATTTAACTCAACTGATGAATTAAAATCTGAAACTAAAAGATTTTGCACATTGTTTTTTAATCATATCATGATGTATAATAAATGATAATACCTATCATATAGTTAGTGTAGTTTCAGTTTCGTATTAGTGGTTTTGTATGAAATAATGTTAGGATGTTAATAAGGACCTTATTATAAGGATGCTTTTCAACAACCATTGTTTAAAGGTTTGCGATTTCCTGAAGAAAAGGGGTGTCCATGAGGACGTCATCACAACATTTGCCAGGGAAAAGGTTTGTTCAAATTTATATCTCTTTTTTTTTAACATAGAAGGTTCTCTTAGAGTAAGATGGTTCTCTCAAAATTTCAATATAATGAAAATATACTCCATCTTTTTATATTGTATTTGCAAGCTGAACAGTTAAAATATTATAAAATAATGGCTTTATCCATACAGTATATTGTGATTTATCAACCTGGTTTAATGTTTGTAGAGACTTTATACTCAGTCAACAAAACTACGATTATTGGTAAAAAAAAGTGGTAGTCAACTGGAAGGCCTCTCGCTTCCTTCAAGATTATTCTTTGTTTTCAAATAGATGTAAATAACTTTTGGCTTTTAACAAGTTGGAACATTTTCTGTATTGTACTTTTGAAAGCAACAAGACAATTTAAAACCAAAAGGCTTTCATGGTAAACCAATAAATGCCAGAGAAATGCATGAGAATAGTGTGAAGTACAGGGGTGGAAAAAATATTTTACTTTCTGGGACCACAAGAGAACATTATAACAAAATTTTCTGTGAGTAATCGACACTTTGACACTGTTGACTGTACTGCTACTACTGCTGACAGCTGTACTGCAACTGTGTAACTCTAACAAGCTGTCAAATTGAAATGCTATATTCTATTAAACACTCACAAGTTGAAGTTGTGATTGTTATTTGTTAAATATTTTATTGTTGTTTATTAAAATAATACCCATAAAGCAATAACTCTACAAGTTACACAACAAGATACTTCAAAAGAGATGTAGAGAGATTCCATGAGGTATTACTGGTAAGTTACTGTATATAGATTAGGTTTTGACAAAGAAAAAGGCTTTTGAAACAATAAAAGTAAAACTGAAGTACTGAACAATTGTTAAATAAATTGTATAATATACTGACGTTACTAGTTTTACAACTTACAAGTCCTGAAATCCTACTCAAATAGTCAACTCTTTGAACTCAGTCAACTGGTTGAACTCTTGCAAAGTTTTCTATATGCAGCCATACAATAGAAAGAGCCATGACTCTGTCAATGGGCCAAACCTAGCTCACAGTCTAATAGTGTTATTGAAGATGCAATGAACAGATATTGGCAAGGGAAGAACTGGCACTTTTACAGAACATCCCTCACAGACCATCTAAAGAACTTTGGCTGAGACTCAAAATTGTTGCATAGACTTTTTAACAAGAAAAGTAAATTAATGCAATGTATGCATGGAGTAACCAAATAACTGTTATATCTTTGCATGGCTGCATAGAAAACTTTGCAATAACCAGTTGACTCAGTTCAAAGAGTTAACTATTTGAGTTGGACTTCAGGACTTGTAACTAGTAAAAGTATAATACAATTTATTTAACAATGTCGAGTCCTTCAGTTTTACTTTTATTGTTTCAAAAGCCTTTTTCTTTGTCAAAACCTAATCTATATAACTATACCACTTACCAGTATACCTCATGGAATCTCTCTACATCTCTTTTGAAGTCTCTTGTTGTGTAACTTGTAGAGTTATACAATCACAACTTCAACTTGCGAGTGTTTAATAAAATATAGCATTCAATTTGACAGCTTGTTAGTTCTTTCTTTTCCTTCTTTCTTTTCCTTCTTTCTTTTCTTCCCCCTCCCTTTTTTTCCCCCTCTCTTTTTTCCCCCTCTCTTTTCTTTTCTTTCCCCCTCTTTTCATCCTTATTTTCCTTTTTTCTTTCTGCTGACCCTAAAAAAATTTCTGGGACCAAAGGTCCCATGGTCCGCTATTTTTTCCACCCCCGCTGAAGTAATGCACTTCTTGCACATAATTCAACCTACAAAAACTATTATTATACACATATAATTTAACTGACCAATAAAACCATGATCATAGGCGTGCTCTGGAACTTTCAACTATAAAAAAATTGTACGTTCACATGCCTTTGTACGCTTGGGATTGTTGTGAGACTGTAGTTATTCAGTCTAGAGTTGAGCTGCTTGTATTTTCAACATATTTTATTTTGTACTTGATTTTAAGTTGGTCTGATTAATTATTTAGATGGACTGTGAAGTTATATGCAATAGTAGTACTTTGGACTTAAAGCAAATGGGATTAGAAGCACTTGGTGACATTGTCGCTTTGAAAACATTTGCCACTGAACTGTGTAAGCAGGGGAAATCTGAACCGAGCAATGCAAATGAAAAAAGGCTGTTACTGCAAGCTCTTCTCACTAAATCTGGCCCAAAGAGAAAGTCTACAGATTCTGAGGGAGGAAAAGCAGCAAAACGACAAAGTGATATCACAATAGTATCTGTCAAGCCTCGTAAAGTTTTAATTGGTTGGTTACACTACATTGATGAGAAAAAAAAATATTCTCCCGTAAGAGTAGCCAAAGGCGGAGGCTCACGTCAGGTGGAACTTCATCTGTCTTCAAATAAAGATGACGTAATTAACTTAGGCAAGACCCTCTTCTTCCAGGATGGCTCCAGTGGTTATGGTTCATCTGATAACATGTCTTTTGGAATTGCAAATTACCAACAAAAAGATCTCACTGAAATTAGCGTAGATGGCGTGAAGTTACCTTTTACATTACAGAGATATATAGAGCAGTCCAAGTTGACCAGAGTCAGACTATACCTAACAAGCAAGCAAGATAAGAAAGATAAGAAAGAAGAAGATCCCATGAATAACGACCCTACTCTAGAGTTTAAAGACGATACCCTAGAGTTTAATGATCTTCCAGATTACGTCTGGGATTCTGACAGTCCAGATGAATCAGAGTATCCCAAAGAAGTATATTCACCGCTGGAGCAGGAAAGTTTAAAGGAACGACGATCCCTCATATGGGAACAGGATGAGCAGTATAAAGAATCATTGGCTGCAGACAAAGCAAAGGGGGGGGAAAAAACAAGCCGCACTGGAGGCAGAAATTAAACTTGCTGAACGACAAGAAATGCTAAGGGTCACCAGAAGCCTTCGAGTCCCACCAGAGCCGACTGAGGAGGAGGACAAGGTCATGATTCAAGTGCGTCATGTTGAACAAGGCCTTGTTAAGAGGGCATTTAAAGCACAAGAAAGAGTTGCCAGAATTTATGACTGGGTTGGTTCTCTGAGCCCAAATCCCGAGTATTTTCGTCTAGCCGATTTTTCGCATAACATAGTAAACCCCACGCAAAGAGTTTGCGAAATTAAATCAGTCTTGTATATGGAAGAAAGTTCATCAACGCCACAAGTGGTTTCAGAGAACCCGATGATCGTAAATATGCCAACCTTTAACTCAAAAGAAGTGAATCAAATTGGTATTACACCACCGTTGTAATTGCTTGAAGCTGATACCAGGTATTTCCATGCAGGGATGCTTTTTCATTTTCTTCAACAACTGATAAGCAATTTTTGGTGCGGCTTTTTTATATCAAGAAATCTCAAGGTCGAAGTCTGTATCATCTGCCAAAGCCGGAGACTGATAATACAGACCTTGATCATGATTCATGAAAAAGCCAAGGCTAATAATTGTACACCGCTATACAGCACTATACAGAACACATTTTTATTATAATCGCTCACGATCGTTCTCGATAACCGGATTACTGGCATCATTCAACCGAACGATTGCTAGCTTTGCACTGATTTGTCTTTTATTTTTAATCTTTATATTTCTTACAATTTCGGTTATAAGAACGAATAGTTATAGATTTGGGGTTTTTTTCAGGTTCTGCAGTAAAGCTTGCCATGCACAAACCTCGCGCGTGTTCAGTAAATGAAGAAGACGCAACGGAAACAAAAATTATGCATTTTGGTATATTTTTCGATCGCTGAATTGCCGAATTGTGTTACCATATGGGTCGCTGAAAAGTGTTTCCATATAAGATCGCCATCGATCAACAGCAGCGATCACGAGTGATCGTGAGCTATTTGTTTTTCAATATCATTTTCCAAAATAGAAGCATCAAACAAACCTATAACTGAAAACAACCAAGTAAATTATAAAACTTTGCGGAGTAAGCGGTTTTCATGGCCCGACATGCAGTGGCGTCACGTCAGCACTTTTTTTATGATAAGTCATGCATAGATCACCTTGCATGGTCTGTGCAGGAAAGTATTTAACATATTTATAAACTTCATAAACTTTAATAATCGCTAGAAAGGGTTCTACAGTATATAAATTTTCTTTCTTTCTTACTTTCAGTGGAAATTCCAGCTGTGAGGAAAATGTTGAAAGTGTTCATCGTGAGGTTTGAAACGTCCAGGCTTTGCACGCTATATAGTAGACTGAATTATATAGCACAGTGTTTGTTTTTTCTATGTATTACTTAATTAGTATAGACCAAATATTCCATACAATCATGCATTTTAAGGGTATGCATGCAAGTGGGGCGAGATGAACAGCAAATCACCGGTGCACAGTGTAATTAAACTATAAGAACTATAAGCGACAGTCAACCATCCACCTGATGAAAATTAAGGTCTATACATGTTGCATGCCCAGGACTGTTAGTTATAATTTAATTTTGATGCAACGATAATTCTGGGCAACCACAACGAAAACATTGATTGTTTCTGTATGACATTGGCAGAATACTTAAACAAATCTCACCACCGCGTATTATTAATCCTTTCTGATCCGTTAGACTCAGTAAGATCTACGTAAACCTACAAAAATAACGCCTTTTTCAACACGGATACTTGTAGAAAATTTTAAAAATTACTAGAAATACCCAATACATGTACGCAACACCCATCTCCCGTTAAACGTTCGTGGTTATAAAGTGTTTTATTAAACCATATTGTGCGATTTTTGTTACATGGATAAAGTGTTGCAGTGCTTGCCATGCCAACATCAACGTTACAGCATGAGCAGACCCCACATGACATAGGTGTTTAATCTAAATTAACCAGACTGAAATGTTAGCCTATTCCCCCAAAAAATTGATTCTATTTTTCTGTTAATGCCGCGACATTAATCCATTTACTTGTCCATTCTTCTCATTTCAGAATGACGTGTCTTCTTTCGAGCAGATAAAACAGAGAACATCGGAACTTCTAAACGATGGTAGGAGTCAACGAAGGACAGTGTTGGTGCAGCGATGGAACCTCACTGATACTCTAATGCAGCTTTACTCGGAAGAAACAGACATAGACATAACCGAGCAGCACCTTTACTTTGATTTCGATGGCGAAATGGCCAGTGATTTTGGTGGTGTGAGTCGAGAAGTATACTCGTCGTTCTGGAAGGAAAGTTCCCTTAATTTCTTTGAAGGAAATGACAATTCATTTGTTCCCAGATGTGGTGGAATCTCTAAAGAAACGTACACTACACTTGGAAAGATAATCCACCATGGTTTCCTGTTGACCGGGATTTTTCCTGTTTGTCTAAACCAAGCATACCTTCAGGCAATGTTGATGGGAGAAGATTCTCTCTCAGATGACATTTTGCTGAAACAATACATCGATTTCTTGAGTTCCTATGAAGGCAGCAAGCTCTCAGGCATCCTAGAATCACCAAAGCTTACTGAAGATGATCGCGACTTTATTATCGACTTGGAAGACAGGTATGGCATGCGTTCTTCTCCAAGTGTGTCTACAGTTCGAAACATCGCCCTTCAGATGGCTCGCAGTGAACTTTTAGAGATCCCTATGCATACCATGGCAAAAGTGAAGCGTGGTATGACCTGCAACCAGCATGGAAAACGTCTTTGGGAGAGTATTTCAGTACGCGATATCGACGGTATATATCAGATGCAATGTCCTACGCCAAGCAAAATATTATCATTACTCAGAAGTGAAGAAGAGTATCTTTCGGAAGACAAAGCGAAGGTCTTCGAATATGTAAGAAGGTACGTGAAGAGTTCTGATACGAAGAAATGCCAAGCTTTTCTTAAATACTGCACAGGAAGCAACACGATTGTTGTTGACAAGATAACATTAACTTTCTTCAAGTCCGCAGCCAAAGAGGCTTTACCAAAAGCTCATACGTGTGGTGCTGTACTAGAAATGCCACTAGCCAGCTATCCAACCTACAACTTCTTCAAGACCTTGTTAGATTCTCTCTTAGATAATCCATTAGCTTATCAATTTCGATTCGGATAAACTTGTTAATCGTTTATTTACTTCTCCAACATTGTTAACATTTTTACGGTAAACGCTGCAACATTACATACTTCTTCATAAGTGCATAATATCTGGATTCCTGCTTAATGTGGCTCCCTATACAGTTCCTTAAAAAGTGTAAAGTGCAAATTTGAACAACAGAATCAAATACCTACATGTAAATCTTTAATCAGACAACTCAAACTGAATGTGATACATATAGGGAAACATACTGGGAATTAAAAACTATACAGTAATTATGCGTACCAACGGTTGCTATAGCAACTGTGACGTTTCAAGATGGCCGCTAATTACTGTTCAACCGCATTTATTTTGCCAACGAGTCCCCTGTGACCCCCAATTTTTCCACATCAAAAGTTCTCTTTTAAAATGGGTGATGAGTAGGGAAATTTAAAAAAATTTCTGTAGATCCATTTTTTCTGTAGAACAACGTTTTAGACTTTTGAAAAAACTTGGATCTACAAATTTTTTTAAAATCTTACTACGGATTACCCATTGAAAATTTTTGATGAAAAAAAATTAGGGGCGCCGGACTCTTGGCAAAATAAACGAGATTGGATAGTAATTAGTGGCCATCTTGAAACGTCACTGTTGGTATGGCAACGGTTGGTACACATCACCGAAATGTTTTTAATTCCCAGTATGTTTTCCTATGTATTACATTGTTTTAGTTTCCTGAAAAAACATTTAGCCATTTGATTTTGCTGTTCAGGTTTGCCCTTTACACTTTTCAAGAAAGTGTTTGGAGCACCCATAAGGCCCCGTTTACACTAGAGCAAAAGTATCCAGATTCACATTGTTTTTCATCCTCATGGGAATAAAAAACAATGTGAATCGGGATACTTTTGCTCTAGAGTAAACGGTCCTAAGTGTATGTTCTTTCTGTAACTCTTCGGGATGTTGTAAAATTTTTACTGCATTCTATTTTACGTTATATTACCGTAAAAGAGTTGATAATTTTGCAGATGTGGGTGTTCCGTAAATTAACTTTTACTGTAAATGTTGCTTCAAAAGTTAAAGCATACATAACTCCATAAGTTTGGTACTCGTTTACGTTTACGTTTACTATACATGCATGAAATGTTTTTAATTTGTTGGTTCATCTTAACATTTAACAATATTTTTATATTTGCCTGGAGACATTCTGCAAACGAGACAGGCCTTGATTTTCCGTTCCAGAAGCTTGGTAATGTAATCATGCCTCAAGATATTTGAGTTATATATATAGGGGCTTTGTATAAGTGTATATACAATAACGTTATACAATAAACAGTACAGGCAGTCCTGGGTAGTCCTGTGCAGCAGAATCATTCTGTAAGAATGGTCATGTTTAGGGGATATATCCGTTTATTGTTTAGTTTGATTAGTATGAAATATTATTCGTTTGTTTCCGTTTGAAAGATCGAAGACCTTAATTCTTGAACTCAACACTTTAGATTAGTTAACGTTGACTGATTTGATTAATTTGGGCTGATCACGTGTACAGATTTGGGGCAAAAGGTAGATTTGGGTGTATGTTTTATTAGTTTCTTCTGATGGTTTAATCGGAGAGCGACTTGCGAATATTTATCGATTTATAAAGCATTCTTTTATATATTTTAACATTAGTTTCGCCCGCGAAAGCCAAGAAACATTTCGCCAAGTGGAAAATCGGCTTAAAGTGAATTACCATTATATTATAACGGGAAAAAGCACAGGAAGTCTATACCATTTAATTGCGTACCTCAAGTTAACGATCAACCCGAACTAAATATAAATAGAGTGCATGAAAACCAAAGGCAAAGTTGCCATAACGGTTTGAAAGTGAAACTTATAGCTGTACTGTACATATATTAGTTACGGTAACCTTTCAATTTCATTTACCAATAACAAGTAAACATTTTTTGCATCTTCTGAAGAAACAGGCGTTTCTATTCCTTGCTCCGTCATGATAATATCTGCTAGCTGCAAAAATTCCTGTGAACAGTCGCCCTCAGCCGATTCACTGCAACAAAGTTCCTCGGCAAGATCTAGCTCATCCAGATTAACATTAACTTTTAGGTTTCTATGTCCTTGCAATTCCGGTAATAAAAACAAAACATCAGGTCGTCCAGCAGGCACTAACTGATTTTTTGACGGACGTATGCGGTGTGTGTTCCATAGTCTCGCTGCTCGATTTAGCTCCTGCCGGATAATTGGCATGTAACAGAACTTCAGACACTCTTGATGTATTATATTGGCATCACAATACAAGCCAGTGATTCTCAAACTTTTGAAATGATCCATCCACCACTGTGCACAGCTCTTTCGCAATTGGCCCCACCATGCCTCAATTCGTTGATTAGAGGTAGATTTTCCATACATAAAAGACTTTTGTCCAGACAGTCCATCTGCGCAATCGCGTCGTAAAAATCGTTGTGCTGCAGCAACGCGAACATTTTCTGTCCCACAGTCTGCACGGACAACCCTAGGAACTCCTTCAATTTGGCGTATACAATTGATGAAATATTTGACAATGACACGAGGGTTTTTGTTCGTAACCCCTACTTCTAGCCACATTATACGTCTGCTATAGCCATCAATGCAGCCGTGGATGGAAAATCCGAATGGCTTAAGTTTATCGTAGCCGTCTATGTGCCAGATAAAATTCGGTCCCGGTACATTATACTGCCTTCTTTTCAGTCGATGTTTCAGCCGCGATTCCACACCAGCAGGATCAATTACTTTGAGGGCCAGGCGAACAGTCTCTCGGGGGACAACGAGTTCGTGATCTTCACGTAATCTTTGCCACATCGATCTGTATCCAATTCCCCTTCCATTACCTTCTAATTCTTGTTCTATTGCACCAATAACATCCGTTAAAGGACTTGGTGTACCCCTACGCACCAACCCTCTCCTTGCGAGTATACGCTTCAACCGACTAAGACTGAGATTTATGCCATGGGTGGCTAACAAACAGGCAAGAATTTCACATCTACTAAAGCCAAGTTTAAAGTAATTTTCAATCAAATCGTCGCGTAGAGTGTTGCTATTATCCTGCAAAGCCGGCAAGTAGGATGGTAAAACGGCCTCCAAAGGCAAAGGATACCAGAGAACAAACAGCCAGAGAGCAATAAGGAAACGCATGTTCAGCAGTTCGAGCCGTTTGAATGGGTTGATATTTTAAATATTACACCACTCGCTTGGATGTCAACTTAACTGGCAATTGTCAACTTAACTGTCAACTTAACTGGCAATTGTCAACTTAACTGGCAATTGTCAACTTAACTGGCAATTGTCAACTTAACTGGCAATTGTCAACTTAACTGTCAACTTAACTGGCAATTGTCAACTTAAATGTCAATTTAACTATCAATTTAACTGACAGTAAAATTTGCTGCAGCATGAGCCGTCTGGGGCTCCGTACATGACGTATATAAATATAGCGCTACAGTCTTTTGAAGCTACAGAATGTTCTGATCGGTAGATGGGATATCCGAAACCACCGTTGGATTCCCCATAAAATTCTGCATCTGGCAATATAAAAATCCCCTTTACAATTTAAAACTGATTAATTTAACTCAAGTCTTAAGACAATTTTTCAGTTTACGCGCGCTAAAGTGCATGACGTATATAAATATAGCGCTATAGTCTTTTGAAGCTACAGAATTTTCTGATCGGTAGATGGGAAATCCGAAACCGCCGTTGGATTCCCCATAAAATTCTGCATCTGGCAATATAAAAATCCCCTTTACAATTTAAAACTGATTAATTTAACTCAAGTCTTAAGACAATTTTTCAGTTTACGCGCGCTAAAGTGCATGACGTATATAAATATAGCGCTATAGTCTTTTGAAGCTACAGAATTTTCTGATCGGTAGATGGGAAATCCGAAACCGCCGTTGGATTCCCCATAAAATTCTGCATCTGGCAATATAAAAATCCCCTTTACAATTTAAAACTGATTAATTTAACTCAAGTCTTATGAGAATTTTTCAGTTTACGCGCGCTAAAGTGCATGACGTATATAAATATAGCGCTACAGTCTTTTGAAGCTACAGACGTTTCTGATCGGTAGATGGGAAATCCGAAACCACCGTTGGATTCCCCATAAAATTCTGCATCTGGCAATATGAAAATCCCCTTTACAATTTAAAACTGATTAATTTAACTCAAGTCTTAAGAGAATTTTTCAGTTTACGCGCGCTAAAGTGCATGACGTATATAAATATAGCGCTACAGTCTTTTGAACCTACAGAATTTTCTGATCGGTAGATGGGAAATCCGAAAACACCGTTGGATTCCCCATAAAATCTGCATCTGGCAATATAAAAATCCCCTATACAATTTAAAACTGATTAATTTAACTCAAGTCTTAAGACAATTTTTCAGTTTACGCGCGCTAAAGTGCATGACGTATATAAATATAGCGCTATAGTCTTTTGAAGCTACAGAATTTTCTGATCGGTAGATGGGAAATCCGAAAACACCGTTGGATTCCCCATAAAGTTCTGCATCTGGCAATATAAAAATCCCCTTTACAATTTAAAACTGATTAATTTAACTCAAGTCTTAAGACAATTTTTCAGTTTACGCTCGCTAAAGTGCATGACGTATATAAATATAGCGCTACAGTCTTTTGAAGCTACAGAATTTTCTGATCGGTAGATGGGAAATCCGAAACCACCGTTGGATTCCCCATAAAATTCTGCATCTGGCAATATAAAAATCCCCTTTACAATTTAAAACTGATTAATTTAACTCACGTCTTAAGACAATTTTTCAGTTTACGCGCGCTAAAGTGCCTGACGTATATAAATATAGCGCTACAGTCTTTTGAAGCTACAGAATTTTCTGATCGGTAGATGGGAAATCCGAAAACACCGTTGGATTCCCCATAAAATTCTGCATCTGGCAATATAAAAATCCCCTTTACAATTTAAAACTGATTAATTTAACTCAAGTCTTAAGACAATTTTTCAGTTTACGCGCGCTAAAGTGCATGACGTATATAAATATAGCGCTACAGTATTTTCTGATCGGTAGATGGGAAATCCGAAAACACCGTTGGATTCCCCATAAAATTCTGCATCTGGCAATATAAAAATCCCCTTTACAATTTAAAACTGATTAATTTAACTCAAGTCTTAAGAGAATTTTTCAGTTTACGCGCGCTAAAGTGCATGACGTATATAAATATAGCGCTACAGTCTTTTGAACCTACAGAATTTTCTGATCGGTAGATGGGAAATCCGAAAACACCGTTGGATTCCCCATAAAATCTGCATCTGGCAATATAAAAATCCCCTTTACAATTTAAAACTGATTAATTTAACTCAAGTCTTAAGACAATTTTTCAGTTTACGCGCGCAAAAGTGCATGACGTATATAAATATAGCGCTACAGTCTTTTGAAGCTACAGAATGTTCTGATCGGTAGATGGGATATCCGAAACCACCGTTGGATTCCCCATAAAATTCTGCATCTGGCAATATAAAAATCCCCTTTACAATTTAAAACTGATTAATTTAACTCAAGTCTTAAGACAATTTTTCAGTTTACGCGCGCTAAAGTGCATGACGTATATAAATATAGCGCTACAGTCTTTTGAAGCTAC
This sequence comes from Paragorgia papillata, assembly GCA_035771165.1. Classification (NCBI taxonomy): domain Eukaryota; kingdom Metazoa; phylum Cnidaria; class Anthozoa; order Scleralcyonacea; family Coralliidae; genus Paragorgia; species Paragorgia papillata. Next base: position 742,778 of record JAWNZC010000199.1, on the reverse strand, counting down.
AGAATGTTCTGATCGGTAGATGGGATATCCGAAACCACCGTTGGATTTCCCATAAAACTCTGCATCTGGCAATATAAAAATCCCCTTTACAATTTAAAACTGATTAATTTAACTCAAGTCTTAAGACAATTTTTCAGTTTACGCGCGCTAAAGTGCATGACGTATATAAATATAGCGCTATAGTCTTTTGAAGCTACAGAATTTTCTGATCGGTAGATGGGAAATCCGAAACCGCCGTTGGATTCCCTATAAAATTCTGCATCTGGCAATATAAAAATCCCCTTTACAATTTAAAACTGATTAATTTAACTCAAGTCTTAAGAGAATTTTTCAGTTTACGCGCGCTAAAGTGCATGACGTATATAAATATAGCGCTACAGTCTTTTGAAGCTACAGAATTTTCTGATCGGTAGATGGGAAATCCGAAACCACCGTTGGATTCCCCATAAAATCCTGCATCCGGCAATATAAAAATCCCCTTTACAATTTAAAATTGATTAATTTAACTCAAGTCTTAAGAGAATTTTTCAGTTTACGCGCGCTAAAGTGCATGACGTATATAAATATACCGCTACAGTCTTTTGAAGCTACAGAATGTTCTGATCGGTAGATGGGATATCCGAAACCACCGTTGGATTCCCCATAAAACTCTGCATCTGGTAATATAAAAATCCCCTTTACAATTTAAAACTAATTAATTTAACTCAAGTCTTAAGACAATTTTTCAGTTTACGCGCGCTAAAGTGCATGACGTATATAAATATAGCGCTATAGTCTTTTGAAGCTACAGAATTTTCTGATCGGTAGATGGGAAATCCGAAACCGCCGTTGGATTCCCTATAAAATTCTGCATCTGGCAATATAAAAATCCCCTTTACAATTTAAAACTGATTAATTTAACTCAAGTCTTAAGATAATTTTTCAGTTTACGCGCGCTAAAGTGCATGACGTATATAAATATAGCGCTACAGTCTTTTGAAGCTACAGAATTTTCTGATCGGTAGATGGGAAATCCGAAACCACCGTTGGATTCCCCATAAAATTCTGCATCTGGCAATATGAAAATCCCCTTTACAATTTAAAACTGATTAATTTAACTCAAGTCTTAAGACAATTTTTCAGTTTACGCGCGCCAAAATGCATGACGTATATAAATATGGCGCTACAGTCTTTTGAAGCTACAGAATTTTCTGATCGGTAGATGGGAAATCCGAAAACATCGTTGGATTCCCCATAAAATCCTGCATCCGGCAATATAAAAATCCCCTTTACAATTTAAAATTGATTAATTTAACTCAAGTCTTAAGAGAATTTTTCAGTTTACGCGCGCTAAAGTGCATGACGTATATAAATATACCGCTACAGTCTTTTGAAGCTACAGAATGTTCTGATCGGTAGATGGGATATCCGAAACCACCGTTGGATTCCCTATAAAATTCTGCATCTGGCAATATGAAAATCCCCTTTACAATTTAAAACTGATTAATTTAACTCAAGTCTTAAGACAATTTTTCAGTTTACGCGCGCCAAAGTGCATGACGTATATAAATATGGCGCTACAGTCTTTTGAAGCTACAGAATTTTCTGATCGATAGATGGGAAATCCGAAACCACCGTTGGATTCCCCATAAAATTCTGCATTTGGCAATATAAAAATCCCCTTTACAATTTAAAACTGATTAATTTAACTCAAGTGTTAAGACAATTTTTCAGTTTACGCGCGCTAAAGTGCATGACGTATATAAATATAGCGCTACAGTCTTTTGAAGCTACAGAATTTTCTGATCGGTAGATGCGAAATCAGAAAACACCGTTGGATTCCCCATAAAATTCTGCATCTGGCAATATGAAAATCCCCTTTACAATTTAAAACTGATTAATTTAACTCAAGTCTTAAGACAATTTTTCAGTTTACGCGCGCTAAAGTGCATGACGTATATAAATATAGCGCTACAGTCTTTTGAAGCTACAGAATTTTCTGATCGGTAGATGGGAAATCCGAAACCACCGTTGGATTCCCCATAAAATTCTGCATCTGGCAATATGAAAATCCCCTTTACAATTTAAAACTTACTTTTTAATGCATTTGCTATATATCAAAATGAAGATCATTCTATCGTCTCGCTGGCCCAAGAAAAACTAGAAGTGGGCCAGATCTGGTTCAAGATATATTAGCTTTTAAAGAGCGACGCCAAAACTGTCAATTGCACAGCGAGCCAAATTCACTTGTAGCCGACATGACTCTTTGGGGGAAATTTTGGTGGCTTCTTTTGATTTTAACCGGCTTTCATATATATCAAAATGAAGCTCATTCTATCTTCTTGCTGGCCCAAGAAAAATTAGAAGTGGCCCAGATCTGGTTCAAGAGTTATTCGCTTTTAAAGCGAGGCGCCCAAAATGTCAATTACAGCGCGCGATAAAAATAGAACACTTTATTATTAAATTCGTTGGGATGGTTTTGGGGGAAAGATTTCGATGGCTTCTTTTAATTTTATCTGGCTTTCCTATATATCAAAATGAAGCTCATTCTATCCTCTTGCTGGCCCAAGAAAAATTAGAAGTGGCCCAGATCTGGCTCAAGAGTTCTTCGCTTTTAAAGCAAGAAGCCCGGAAACATAAATCTTTATTAATTGTAGTTGCCGACATAGTCTTTGGGGGAAAAATTTCGATGGCTTCTGTTAACTTTAACCAGCTTTCCTATATATCAAAATGAAGCTCATTTTATCGTGTTGCTGGCCCAAGAAAAATTAGAAGTGGCCCAGATCTGGTTTAAGAGTTATTCGCAAACGCCGAAACTGTGAAGGTAGCACCACATTCACTTGTGGGGAAAATTTCGATGGCTTATTCTAATTTTAACCGGCTTTCCTATATATCAAAATGAAGCTAATTCTATCTTCTTACTGGCCCAAGAAAAATTAGAAGTGGCCCAGATCTGGTTAAAGAGTTATTAGCTTTTAAAGCGAGAAGCCCAAACTGTCAATTACAGCGCGCCGGAACTCATACTTCAAGGAAAATTTTAATGAAAAGAAAATTGGCTGTCACCAAAGTTTTTTCTGAATTAAATTAGTTTGAAGGGCAGCCATTTTGAAACGTCATTGTTGCCATAGCAACAACTGTTGCAATTTATTTGGTAGTTAAACATTCTGACAATCAAATACTGCTATGCATAAGATTTAATCACGTGTTTTGGACTCTCAAACTTGTATTTTCCATTTTTCAAGAAACTGTATGCTTTCAACCAATCTCGCACCTGATTGGTCAATCCATCTCCTCCCTAGCAACGGGTAGCAACCAGGAATAGAATGAAAGCTATTTCATTTTCTGTACAAAAGAAGGAGAATGCCCAAGTGTTGTTCAGTTTATAACTGCAAATCTATATCAGAAAACGCTCCCAATAGAGGTTTCCATCAATATTCGCAAGATTCTAAACTACGAGCTGCTTGGGTAAACAGAATTCGAAGGGAAAATTTCGAGGCAAGCGAGTACTCGTACGTCTGCTCGTACCACTTGTTATGTTTCGATCGCCGTTGACTTCCAATGACACTGGATAACATTTCTCTTTCGTGGACGCTCTTACCATCGCATTTATCGTATGTTCTCTCATTTTAACTTCAACAACAAAACCAGACTTGAATTTTTGTTACCCTTTTTCCATACTGTTTTGGTCGTCTTTGACAAATTTTAACATCCCGCTCAATGTTATGACTTCCAATGGTTCTTTTCCCTCCATGTTATGGTGTTAAAACAGTAAACCTTTTCTTGGACGGTGGCATAGAAAGGCCGGAAACCAGAGTAAAGGTCAAATGACCTGTACTCAGTCTTGATAAAACATATTTTCCTACATTTTCGAGGGACGTTTAATTACCGGGACGGGACGCTTTTCATCCCGCGGGTTTACATGAGAACGTTTCTCCCGGGACGATTACACTAGCTCGTGTTGGACATGTTCGGTATTTCGGCGCTTTTTTTAAGAAAACTAAGCTATTTGGTCAGATAAAGTGCACGTATGTTGTAGCCAGATGAATTATCTTTCTTCCAGTATATTTCATAGCTTCTACAGTGGTTTATTTCTCGAGAAAACATTCGGAGAAGACAGATTATAATACATACGGAAAAAAAATTCAAAATAGCGGCCGCTATTTAGTTGGACATGTTAGGGTTTTTCGCTTTTTTTAGGGAAACTAAGCTATTTGGTGGGATAAACTGTACGTATGTTGTAGCAAGGTGAATTATCTTTCTGCCAATATATTTTATAACTTCTACAGTGGATTATTTCTTGAGAAAACGTTTGGAGTAGACGGACTAAGCAAACTTTGTCAGAATTTCTAGTCAGAATTTCAGCATAATATCGTCCTGGCAAACGTCCCGGCAAAGCGGAACGGAGTGTTTACATGAGAAAAATTGCCTTGCATTTGCCGGGAGACTGAGCGAACTGGGATCCCGCTTTGCCAGGACGGGACGAAAAACGTCCCGGGAAAATTCTTTCCATATAAACGGAACGGCACAAATAACAGATATATACACGCATGGCGGGATCCCAGCAAACGTCTCGTCCCGCCTCCCATGTAAACAGCCCCTAAAATAAGATTAAAATTATTTTTTCCAATTTTATTTTCCCGGTTGCTACCCCGTTGCTAGGCGGGAAAGGATCTGACCAATCAGGTGCGAGATTCGTTGAAAGCCGTATAGCGAACAACTCTTGAACCAGATCTGGGCCACTTCTAATTTTTCTTGGGCCAGCAATTTCAATTTCATATATAGGAAAGCCGGTTAAAAATAACCGAAGCCTTCGAAATCTTTCCCCCAAAGGCTATGTCGTGAAATATAGTTAATAAAGTGTTCTATTTTTAGCGCGCTGTGTAATTGACAGTTTGGGCGTCTCGCTTTAAATGCGAATAACTCTTGAACCAGATATGGGCCACTTCTAAGTTTTTCTTGGGCCAGCAAGAAGATAGAATGAGCTTCAATTTGATATATAGGAAAGCCGGTAAAAAGTAACAGAAGCCATCGAAATTTCCCCCCCAAAGACTATGTCGGCAACTACAATTAATAAAGATTTCTGTTTCCGGGCTTCCTGCTTTAAAAGCGAAGAACTCTTGAGCCAGATCTGGGCCACTTCTAATTTTTCTTGGGCCAAAAAGACGATAGAATGAGCTTCATTTTCGTATATAGGAAACTCGGTAAAAAATAACAGAATCCATCGAAATTCCCCCCCCCCCCCAAGGGCTATTTCGGCAACTATACACTTAATAAAGATTTATATTTCCGGTGCGCGGAAATTGACAGTTTGGGCGTCTCGCTTTAAATGCGAATAACTCTTGAACCAGATATGGGCCACTTCTAATTTTTCTTGGGCCAGCAAGACGATAGAAAGAGCTTCATTTTGATATAGAGCAAAGTCAGTTAAAAGTTACAGAAGGCATCGAAATTTCCCCCCCCCCAAAACCACCCCGACGAATTTAATAACAATGTGTTCTATTTCAGCTCGCTGTGTGATCGGCGGTAATGGCGTCTCGTTTTAAAAGCGAATAACTCTTAAACCAGATCTGCGCCACTTCTAATTTTTCTTGGGCCAGCAAGAGGATAGAATGAGCTTCATTTTGATATATAGGAAAGCCAGATAAAATTAAAAGAAGCCATCGAAATCTTTCCCCCAAGACCATCCCAACGAATTTAATAATAAAGTGTTCTATTTTTATCGCGCGCTATAATTGACATTTTAACATTTAAACATTTTAACATTTAAACATTTAAACATTTAAACATTTTGACGCTTTAAAAGCGAATAACTCTTGAACCAGATCTGGGCCACTTCTAATTTTTCTTGGGCCAGCAAGAAGATAGAATGAGCTTCATTTTGATATATATGAAAGCCAGATAAAATTAAAAGAAGCCATCGAAATCTTTCCCCCAAGACCATCCCAACGAATTTAATAATAAAGTGTTCTATTTTTATCGTGCGCTGTAATTGACATTTTGGGCGCCTCGCTTTAAAAGCGAATAACTCTTGAACCAGATCTGGGCCACTTCTAATTTTTCTTGGGCCAGCAAGAAGATAGAATGGGCTTCATTTTGATATATATGAAAGCCGGTTAAAATTAAAAGAAGCCACCAAAATTTCCCCCCTAAAGAGTCATGTCGGCTACAAGTGAATTTGGCTCGCTGTGCAATTGACAGTTTTGGCGTCGCTCTTTAAAAGCTAATATATCTTGAACCAGATCTGGGCCACTTCTAGTTTTTCTTGGGCCAGCGAGACGATAGAATGATCTTCATTTTGCTATATAGCAAATGCATTAAAAGGTAAGGGAAGCCATCGAATTTTTTCCCCCAAAGCTGTCCAGGCGAATTTGATCTATTTGTTTACCTAAAAAGTGGATACTTTAAAAATAAATCGTTATTTTTTTCCTCAACAAATTGTTCAAACGAACGCCATTAATGTTGGACCCGAAAGATAGAATAATAAGCTTTAATTTGGTGTATCGTGTATGCCGATCGGTTGATTATTGAGGGAATTATTTAAGGTGAAATATTTGCTTTGCGAATCCGAGGCTGAATCCGAGGCTGAATCCGAGGCCGAATCCGAGGCCGAATCCGAGGCCGAATCCGAGGCCGAATCTGAGGCTACCTTCACACTGGTTATATATATATATATATACAATAATATATAATATATACAATAATATATAATATATACAATAATATATAATATATATATATATATATATAAACCCCATGAAGTTAGCTGCCAATTCGCCAGCTGCCAATTCACTGCCAATTAAGATAGCTGCCAATTCGGCACAGCAATGTTTCGCAATGGCGCTTCCAGGGGGCGCGGTCGAGCAGCAGTCTGGCTTCGCAGACCAATGTTTCGCCGGTCTTTTAACTCGTTCAATCCAACTTTAACACAAAATAATCATTTACCGTCGATAATTTAGGACATTTACGTTCGTACAAACGACATTTCTTCAAGTAAAATTATGTTTTAAGAATGCTAGACTTTAATCCCATTCTCTCCATATTAAACCTATTAAGACTTAATAACAAACAAGCCACGCTTCATCTAAATAATTTTCTGCTCGGTAGATAGCGAATCCAAATATACCGTTCGATTCCTTATACAATTCTGCGTCTAGCGATATTAAATATGTGATTTCAATTATTTTTCTAAATTTTCTGAACATCTATTTTGTAACGCGCTCTTGCTGACTCAGATCAAATGACACTTTGATTTGCCAACAAAATATTTTCTGCAGGGTAGACGGAGATTCTGTAAACGGCATTAGATTCCTTGTTAAATTCTGCATAGGACAGTGTACGAAACGAATGTTAAACTGTAAACAAAGTAATTTATTTATATTTTTTAATATGATCGTCACTTAGCGCTTGCTTGCTGACTCAGATCAAATGACACCTTGATTTGCCAACAAAATATTTTCTGCACTGTAGACGGAGTGTACGAAACGAATGTTAAACTGTAAACAAAGTAATTTATTTATATTTTTTAATATGATCGTCACTTAGCGCGCGCTTGCTGACTCAGATCAAATGACACCTTGATTTGCCAACAAAATATTTTCTGCACGGTAGACGGAGATTCTGTAAACGGTATTAGATTCCTTGTTAAATTCTGCATAGGACAGTGCACGAAACGAATGTTAAACTGTAAACAAAGTAATTTATTTATAATATGATCGTCACTTAGCGGAGGCTTGCTGACTCAGATCAAATGACACATTGATTTGCCAACAAAATATTTTCTGCATGGTAGACGGAGATTCTGTAAATGGCATTAGATTCCTTGTTAAATTCTGCATAGGACAGTTTACGAAACGAATGTTAAACAGTTAACAAAGTAATTTATTTATATTTTTTAATATGATCGTCACTTAGTGCTTGCTTGCTTACTCAGATCAAATGACACATTGATTTGCCAACAAAATATTTTCTGCTCTCTAGACGAAGATTCTACCAACAGAACTTACATTAAAATGTTTTTAATAATTTGTCATATATGTTATACATTCTATAGAAGGTTTCGGCCAACCAATTGACACACTGCAGAAATGACGTGTATCACCTAAGGACGTGCTATAACTATTGTGATTATAGTGAAGTGGCTACCTAATTTTTGGCGCCGGTTCAATTTGCCAAGATATGTCCGAAATGTTGCAGACTCCCAAGGAATACTCTACCTTATACTCTTTAGTACATGTCGTTACTGAAATAGAGCAAATTATATGTGTTTTACACTTAGGATTTTCTGGTCATTGGTCAGAATTCGTAAGACATAATTTCACAATTGATATTTAATTTTGATTAATCGAATCGAGCTTTCTGAACCACTGAACTTAAGACTAAGTGGCGGAAAATGCCGGAAAATATATTAAATATAGCCATAGTTAGCGGCGAAAATCCTCTTATCATTATGCCTGGGGTTCAAAATACAAGAGCTTTAATTCTGCATCCTATATAATAGTTACAAGGAAAGGGATTAAAGGCGCAAAAACCCAATTAAAATTAGGCAATCGTGTGCTAAGTATATTGCAAGCATATAGAAAGATGTATTATAGTAGGGTACATCTTGGTTAAATACGTTATACGAACCAGGTCATGGAAATTTATCGACGATTATCAAAGTTTAAGGTATGTCTACAAACTATACTTGTGTTTTTAGAGATATTGTGATTTAACAGCATTTTGAGAACAAATTAAAGTTCTTTGCTGTTTTGATACCGTAGCGCCTAAGATTTTATTACATTAATAGACGAAGAGGCGACTAATTTGTTACCGCTATGACTACGAGAAATTAACGCAGATTTTCACAACGGTGCTTGCGTCTTGTCTGGATATGTCTCTACAGCACGGTGGATTCTATTATGTAGTTGCCCAGCATTATTTTACGGAATCTTTACCAGAGAGACACCTTGTGAAAAAAATTTACAACATTTGGAATAAAGACTTTGGAAAGGTTCGTACTACAGCGACCGAGGTTTGTTGATTGAATATTGTTTTTTTTATTGTATCCGTTTGGAATAGTGCTGTATATTAACCGGAAGTGAATTTAAAATGTAAGAAGACTGTGCGCGTGTTAATTTTGGTGAGTATAAGCTGGTCTTTCGTTAATGAAGTTTTTAGCGTTCTTATTTATATTCTTGACAGAATGTACAAAAATCAACGTCGATTTCTCAAGCGGTCCGTGCGACGGAAATATCTAAAAAATCTTCCACTTCCTTCGTGGATGAAATTAACAAATCTTCAGTAATGGAACCCCAATTACAGCCGCCTTTCATTTGCCCTGTGGCTATGGTTGCCGACGTCTCAGCAGACCATTCAAAGACTGACGACACTTACAAATTTTTTGTTTCACGTTTGGACCATTCTGAAACATGCCCCACCCCCAATAATTTAACCCGTTCAAAAAGACGTGCGAAAAAGAAAGTAATTGTCAGTCCTAGGAATGTAATTAACGTAAGAAAGAAAAAAAAGGTAACTTATTATTATTGCATGTAAACGTACTATACGTGCAGTATATGATGTAGTTTTTGACGTATATAGCTGCGACTTATATAGTCTAAATAACCAAACTGCACATATACAGTCTAAATAATTTTATGCTGACCGAAGGTGAAGTTTGGTGTGATGATTATTTCTGTCCCTAAAATGCTTATTAGCTCTCTGCATGCATTTGTTCCCAATTAGTTCCCATTCAGTTGGAAGAGATTTCATAAGATGGGCATAATTGTAACTGATAAATATACAACAAAAGGGTATCTACTATTTTTTGGTATAGAGAAATGTTCGACTCAAAGATTACATAGTGACTCCCTACTTGAAGTCTAAAAAGCGGAACAAGGTATGAATGCGGGTTTGATTGAGCAGTTAATTAGCAAATACCATATTATTTGATTTTTACAACTATCTGTTTCATGTCTCTATATATTTTACGACCTCAAATTTTATTCTAAAAATTTTGCAATCATTATAGACTCCTAGTGTGAAAGAAGTCTTATACTGCTTGTGCCGACAACCCGACGATGGCAGGTAAGTGTTCAACTAATCAAAAGATAAAAATTAAATAATTATATAAAAGAAACTGGTTGTGGATTGTCCTTAATTTCAGAGATGAATACATTGGAATCACAATGTTACAGAAGTTCCATTTTATGATGGTCTGCTTGAATTTAAATCCAATTTTCGTTGTATCTTACAGGGACTACGTATTTTACGACAATTGCCTAGACTGGTTTCATACAGAATGTGTTGGAATAACATACTCTAAAGCACTGGAAATGCAGGAGTTTTATTGTCCTCATTGCGTTGAGGCTTTGGAAGAATGTTCCACAAAGGTGCACGTGTGCAAGATATACTTAAGTTCATTTTCTGTTATAAATTTACTCATGGCTTTTCTTTCTTTCCTCTTTTCTTCCTTCCGTTTCTCCATCCATATTCTCTTCCTTTCTTTTCCCTTTTTTTGGTTGGTTGGTTGGTTGGTTGGTTGGTTGGTTGATTGGTTGGTTGGTTGGTTGGTTGGTTGGTTGGTTGGTTGGTTGGTTTGTAGGTTCGTTCGTTCGTTCGTTCGTTCGTTCGTTCGTTCGTACGTCCGTCCGTCCATCTGTCTGTCTGTCTAGTTGTCTGTATTTCTGGCTGGCTGTTTGTCTGTTTTCTTGTCTCTTCTCATTCCTTTTATTTTGGTATCATGTTCACGATTTATGATGACGAATTACCTGAAGCACCGAGTCCTCTTGGTTACTCGTTTGCTCCTTCAGCTTGTGTAAGTGTTTTGCTATCTTACTGCGACTACACACAATTAGATATTAATGCTTATCTGTGAACCTTTGCATGAACAAACAATTTTTAACTATAGCACGTCTTCTTGCAGGAAGAACGGTCAATGGATGGATGTCTGTCTGTCTGTCTGTCTGTCTGTCTGTCTGTCTGTCTGTCTGTCTGTCTGTCTGTCTGTCTGTCTGTCTGTCTGTCTGTCTGTCTGTCTGTCTGTCTGTCTGTCTGTCTGTCTGTCTGTTTGTCTGTCTGTCTGTCTGTCTGTCTGTCTGTCTGTCTGTCTGTCTGTCTGTCTGTCTAGTTGTCTGTTTGTCTGTTTTCTTGTCTCTTCTCATTCCTTTTATATTATCTAACTTCTGAAAAATTTCAACATTTATCAATTTGTTTATTTTGGTATCATGTTCAAGATTTCTGATGACGAATTACCTGAAGCACCGAGTCCTCTTGGCTACTCCTTTGCTCCTTCAGCTTTTGTGTAAGTATTTTGCTAACTCACTGCGACTACATACAATAATAATATATATTAATGCTTATCTGTAAACCTTTGCATGAACAAACAATATTTACCGATAGCACGTCTTCTTGCAGGAAGAACGATCGACGAACGACGAGAGAGACGTACAAGAAAAAAACAAAGAAACAACGAAGGATGTTTTTAAAAATGATGTGGTGGAGCAGGTTAGTTGCAAACACGTTAAATTCACGTTTGTGTAGGTCACCTGAAAAATGCAACATGCAAACCTGTGGTTTTTATCATAGATTACGTTCTCCGAAGATACGCTAGATTGCATTATTGGTGAAAAAGGAAAAATTGATGATGGCATTTTTAAAGCATCGTTGCCACGGAAAGTACATTTTTGTCTGAGTTTAGGCGAGTGGGAAAAGCTAACACCTATAGTAAATAAGAGCGGAAGAAAAAAGTTTCCTGTTGGGTGGACAGAGATATTTATCGGACATGTAAAGAAAACAAATCCTTACTGCTGCTTCAGCTTTACAGAGAACCGAATAAAGGCATTCAATAGCAGAAAGCGCAGTGCCCCTTATTTTCGTGGAAAAGCAGTTTGTCGTCATCCCGGTTGTTCAGTTCAAGCAAATGTTCGCATCGACTCCAGTGATGAATGTAAACGGAGAGTCACAGTTTGCTACATTAACAACGTAAGTCACGACATCTCTTACATTTCGGCACGTCAAGTAAAAGGAGATCTAAGAAATATTCGTATGTATAACGATTTCGCCATTAGAACAAAGTTATTCTTTGATGCGACAGGTTTGAAGGTAAAAAAGCTTTCTTACGACACTGGAGGCAGAATACTGTATTATTCCCTTGTCCTCCAACACCCTGTTTCAGGCGAGCCACCAGTTGCTGTTGCAGAATTAATTTCAAGCGAGCACGATGTCGACTCTATAAGTTTCTTTTTGTCAAAGTTCCTAAGGGATGTCCAGCTGACCTGTAATTCCAGTCCGCCTCTCCATACCTTAGAAATAGACAACAGTATGGCCATGATACTCTCTGTGTTGAAAGCATATAATTGCGAGAACATGCTAACATTTCTTCAACGTGCTCACCGTATTGTGTCTGGTGAGGGAATTCTATCTGATTTTCAAGCATGCAACCCGCATGTTTGCAGCGCGCATGTCATAAATGCCATTAAAAAGAAGTCCTTAAAAACGTAAGTACCATAGTGTGTTATATGTAACACCTATTTTATTTTGAAAACATGCCGATACATGCATTTCGGCATCCTATCGCGGATTATCATCATCATTACCATCTAGTGTTTGTTTGTTTGTTTGTTTGTTTGTTTGTTTGTTTGTTTGTTTGTTTGTTTGTTTGTTTGTTTGTTTGTTTGTTTGTTTGTTTGTTTGTTTGTTTGTTTGTTTTAAGCTCGTTTGTTTGACCGTTTTTTGTTTGTAATTGCTTTGTTTTAAGGGAGTGGGTATAATTTCGGTCACTACGTATTGAGCCATTTGTTGTTGTTTTTTGCCGTGTTTGTTTCTTTGAAACAGGAAACCGCATTCAGAATTCACCCATTTTATTCTGCACGTCGTGGGTGTTCTTATAAATTTAACCACCCTATGTGAATGGGAAGAATTGGCGACTCACTTGTTGAAAATCCTTGGTTCATCGCATATCACACATTCGTGTGCGTTATCACATTGCATAGTAGACGCGGCTATTTGCAAATCAACGATAGATTTCGAGGAGAAAAATGAAAGCGAAGAAGACCTCGATTGTTTTCAAATGGGGATGGGGTCCTCAGACGTGTTTGAAGTTGTGCAGCGATCCTCTCCATTTTCGTCTTCTATTGCAAAGAGGCTTTTGGACAGTACAACGGATGTAAAGTCTACCGACAAGCCCAACCCATATTTTTGCAAGCCTATGCAAGATTACCTCATGAAGTACTATATTCCATTTGCCCCATTGTGGAGTGGAATGCTTCTTGGTGTGTATCATGGATTACGTAAAAATAATTGTTTTTCTGTCTCTTCGCAAATTTTGTATGAAGTTTAGGTGGTGCTGCTTTCTAGTTGCACTTGTTCTTTTTTTTCTTTTCTTTTTTTTTATAAAGGTAATCTTGAACGACACAAAGTAACAGCGAAAACTACACAGAATAGGGAGACTGCGAAAAAGCCAACAAATATTGTGATGGTGAGGTCTGACAGATCGGCGGTGTCTTAGATTAAAGATTCGCTTATAACGATACACTCAAATTACTGATATGTTTATTTAAAGTGCTTATATCACTTGTGGGGTTTTAACGTATTTAAAATGGCATGTGCTAAAACATGGACGATGGATATCATTATTATTATTATTATTATTATTATTATTATTATTATTATAATTGTTATAATTATTGTAATTATTATAATTATTATAATTATTTATTATTATTATTTATTGATTATTAGTATTTATTATTATTATTATTATTATTAATATTATTAATATTAATATTATTATTATTATTAATAATATTATTACTATTGTCATCGTCCATCGTCCATCGTCCATGTTTTAGCACATGCCATTTAAAATAGAGCAGAAAAAATCAGTTAATAAGTTATTTTGCCGTTTTTGATTTAGTCAAATAGTTCCTGACATATTGGCTTCTGAACATGCCAATTCTCAAAAATTTCCGTCGTTCATTTTAACACCTTGGGGGCCTGGGACTCAGGAACGAGTCAATCCAAAACAACTACGTTTCGGCTTATTGATTCATACAAACACATATATTTGACTGAAAAATCGAAATGTCGAGCTCACACCCGTTTTCCAGTACGCACGAGAGTTCCAACTAAGAAAACGGTCGGCTTAGGTTCCTGAGTCCCAGGTCCCCATGCTTAAAAATGAACGACGGAAATTTTTGGCGAACAGCCGAAATTGGCATGTTTAAAGGCTTGTATCTCAGAAACTATTAAAGTAAATAAAAAACGGCAAAATAGCTTATTAACTAACTTTTTTTGCTCTATTCAAATACGTTAAAACCCCACAAGTGATATAAGCACTTTAAGGCATAAGTAGTGTATAATTTTCAGAAATTAAGTTTTTTTCTCTATAAGTCCTGTAAGCAGTAAATCTGACTCAGCTGGTCTCTTGATTTGACTCAGCAGATCTCTTGATCAGACCAGAAGATCTGTTAGTTGCATTGCATAACTCACGAATATTTAGAATATTTGTACTTTTAAGGTTTGGTTAAGTGGAGAAATCGTGTTTTTAATAACTTCGGAGATTCTAATTTGCATGTAATATATACGTGCATATGTCTTATAATAAACACAGTTTTTTTAAATATGAAACAAATGCGAGTATAAAACCTTTTCAAAACACAAGACCACAGCTAGACCTGCAATGCACGGAACAAAAGCTCAGGTCTGCACTAAAGAACCTTTTAAAAAACAAAAAAAAAGTATTTTTTAACACTAACGTTGCTTAATTTTTTAGGAAAAGGGAGTAACAAGATGTACAGATGCAATTCAAGGGCAATGGCAGAAAATTTTTAAAGTGGATGATCGTGGAAGTAGTGCGTTGCCGATTCGTCTTGATACAAAGTTGGTGCGCATGTTTCACAATCTAAAAGGAAGATATCGACGATTTTTGGATGGAACAAAAGTAATCAAGAACAGACGGAAAAGCTCCCCGAGAAAAAAGGTTAATTCATATAAATCCACTGATTGTAAATACGCAATATTTATACGGAGACGATCAGTGTTTACATTCAATGTGATCATGTTACATTAACTGCATGACTATATATATATATATATACAATATCTTCTGTATTATTATATATAGGTCGAGAATAAACTTAAAGAAAATACAACAAGTTTGGGGATGGCGGAAGAACGTTGGAACAAAAAGAAAAAATTAAAGGTTAAAAAACACAAGGAAAGTCGCTTCTTCAAACCACCAACGAAACCATTTAAAAGCAAAAATACTTTCAGTTCTGAATCAGACAGGTAAACAAGTATTGATTTCAGTTAGTCTGAATATATAACTATATGAATACGGAATTGCTCGACGGTTCGTGCATGCATGGTTCACATTGTCACATCTTACAACTTAAGGATTAGTTTAACCGGCTTAGAGTATATTAATGTCTTTTTTCTATTTGACAAACTTTGTCCGATGCGTCATATAGCAACATCCTCACATTTGATTGTATATAGCTCATGCACATGATGTTGGTTTCGTTGCAGATCATTAACATCAACGCACGCGAAAGTATCGAGTGATATTTCGAAACCATCAACAGCCCAAGGTGCAAGTCCTGGAATAATCAATGTCGGGAATTCCTGTTGGTTGGGTTCAGTAGTTCAATTTGTCAACAACAACAGTGTCTTGCATTTGTTACAAGGTTCGATTTCACCGAGTCTTACGTACTATATATATATATATATATATAAACATTACACGTTTAATACACGTACATGCATATACCTTTTTTATATATACCTACATTTACATCTACATACACATATGTTAGTTAGGTCACCCTTTTTTTTTTACACTATATATAGGATTTCCCTCGACGTCGGACGGTTCAGTGATGTTTGAGATTCAAATGTTACTACGAAAGATGCAAGACAATCAATTTACGAAGGTTTCTCCTAAACCATTAATGGTATGCATGTTATGTTGGTTATATGCATATCTATGTGTACATTAAATCGTTCAACTATATCAAGCTGTAACATTACTTCTTTTAGATCAGTGCTCAAAAGGAAATTGGATTGCGAGCTTTTGCACAACAAGATGCACATGAATTCCTTAACTATATTCTGAACAAAATAACGGTACTAACCAATTCACTTACAAAATTTTCGTTTAAACGCTTATATTTTATTCCGTTTATTGATTCTGTTATGTAGGTTGACAACCCGAACAACGCGATGCATTTTACCTCTAAATTGTCCACCTGTGTAACTTGCACTTACTGTTATAACGTAAGTATATAATATATTGTCTATTTTGATTTATTCCTACTCTACATAGTCGTTTTACAGTCATTGTTATCTGTAGTGTCTAGGCATGATGACTTTCATTTCCATTGCTGTCTCATTGTCTAATTTGCTATATATATTTATTAATTTCTATTTTAGTATTATATAGTTTATTATATAGTTTTTTTATATTATATAGTTTTTTATTTTATAGTTTTTAGTGGTTTCCATATTTATTTCATTGTCCGTGTGCTCATTGCTCGGGAATACATTCATGTTTTAAATAATGGCAAAAAGTCCGTAAATTATTGTATATATAAATCATGATGACAATACTTGAATTCTGTTGACAGAAATCGTCGACTTTCACAAACGAAAGCATCGTTTGTCTTGATGTGGCACAACGTGGAACATTACCCGTTACCTTCAGAGACTGTTGGGATGAGACATTTAAAGAAGAAATTTTAACAAAGGAGGATGGCAGGTACGTAGTCACAAGTGGGGTTTTTAACACATAAGCTGCATGTCGCTATATATTGCTGATGTCTTATTTGTCCGTACGATAGGAAGTACGAAAGTTGCGGTGGTTTCACACCTCATCGCGTTCAAAGAAAACTACAATCATGGCCAAAAACCCTAGGACAGTTCGTAAAAACCACTACGCATTCGAAGTTGCCCCCCTTCCCCCCTTCAATGTTGCCATTCTATTGCTCTTTTTCGTCGTTATATCACACCAAGTATAAAATGAAACAACATTGATGGAGGGGGGAGGGGAGAGATTGTTAGGTAAGGATTCAAGGCGATATATTTAGTTTTTCTTGTGTGAGGCTACCAGACTCTTCATTTGCACTGCTGTCCCAATTATTTCTGGCCATGATTGTCTGAGGTGAACAATGATGTATAGGCAAGCAATACTTTGGTGCTCGTCTCACATGTTTCGTTCCAAGTTGTTCTACTATTCCTTATCATTTGTCTGTGCCACTTACAAAGATACATGTGCAACACTAGCGTCTAATTGGTTATAATTAGCGTTTAATTGACTAATTATCAATAGTAACCAATTTTGCGAAAGAATGGATACCGGACAAGATATTGAGAGAGGAAGAGAGAGGTAGAGTGCGAAAGAGAGAGAGAGATAGCGGGTAGAGAGGGACAGACAGAGACAGAAGGAGACAAAGAGAGACAGAAAGAGACAAACAGGATATGTTACTTGATATCCTCTATTATATATTCACACTTAACAAAGGCACAATTCTCCCACTTCATTTCTCCCCCCCAAATCGTTGTAAAATGCAAAGTTAAAACTCCAATTAAATTTATTTTTCGTTCAAGTGCATTGTTTGTGTCTGCGGCGTGTTATTCTCTATTTACTGCAGCTCGCACGTTAAGATATCTAAGTTTTCTGACATTTCTCCCTTCTGCGACCATCTATAAATAAACGATACAAACTAACTTTATTATCGTCAGGGAGAAATGTCGGGAAAAGCGTATATCGTTATATTTTAGCCCCAAAATCACACTAAAACACATCATACACACTTCATATAACTCATGTAAATTTAATTTACAAATATAAACGAAAACTGGCAACACTATTTACATAAATGTTAGGGAGAAATGTCACAATATCACAGAAGGAAGCTCAGCAGCAGCGACCTATTATCGTATTACGTAAACTTTAAATGACGTAAACGAAGCCGAAACGCAGGAAACTGAATAAGGGTATTATAAGATTTATAAACAGAAATAAGTTCATTAATGCGCTTAAACGGCGTTAACCTTTTCACAAAGAAAAGCAGCGAAGCAACGAGGACATGGGTATATTCGAATCTGACACGACTCGCGGGACTGACCTTCCAAAAGTTAAAGAAACGCCATCTGATATTCATCATTTCATTGTTTACTCTGTCGATGGAGCTCGGCTTTATTAGCGTCATTGGAGCGTCGGCCGTCGCGAAGAATCGTGTATCGCTATTTAGTTCCAAATCACGATTACAAAAATTCTTCGGTACAGGAAAATGGACTATATCCCCTTCCAATGCCGAAATAACCAAGCCGGCCGAAATAAAATATGCCGCCGAAATAAAATATGCAGCAAAAAAAAAAACGTTTTGAAACATTTTAGGATTGTCTAACGATATAGAGACAAATAATACCTTTTCTTGTCTAAAATGTCGTAAAATTGCAACGAATCGAGGAGAATTTCTATACAGACAATCATGGCCAAAAACCCTAGGACAGTTCGTAAAAACCACTACGCATTCGAAGTTGCCCCCCTTCCCCTCTTCAATGTTGCCATTCTATTGCTCTTTTTCGTCGTTATATCACACCAAGTATAAAATGAAACAACATTGATGGAGGGGGGAGGGGAGAGATTGTTAGGTAAGGATTCAAGGCGATATATTTAGTTTTTCTTGTGTGAGGCTACCAGACTCTTCATTTGCACTGCTGTCCCAATTATTTCTGGCCATGATTGTCTGAGGTGAACAATGATGTATAGGCAAGCAATACTTTGGTGCTCGTCTCACATGTTTCGTTCCAAGTTGTTCTACTATTCCTTATCATTTGTCTGTGCCACTTACAAAGATACATGTGCAACACTAGCGTCTAATTGGTTATAATTAGCGTTTAATTGACTAATTATCAATAGTAACCAATTTTGCGAAAGAATGGATACCGGACAAGATATTGAGAGAGGAAGAGAGAGGTAGAGTGCGAAAGAGAGAGAGAGATAGCGGGTAGAGAGGGACAGACAGAGACAGAAGGAGACAAAGAGAGACAGAAAGAGACAAACAGGATATGTTACTTGATATCCTCTATTATATATTCACACTTAACAAAGGCACAATTCTGCCACTTAATTTCTTCCCCCCAAATCGTTGTAAAATGCAAAGTTAAAACTCCAATTAAATTTATTTTTCGTTCAAGTGCATTGTTTGTGTCTGCGGCGTGTTATTCTCTATTTACTGCAGCTCGCACGTTAAGATATCTAAGTTTTCTGACATTTCTCCCTTCTGCGACCATCTATAAATAAACGATACAAACTAACTTTATTATCGTCAGGGAGAAATGTCGGGAAAAGCGTATATCGTTATATTTTAGCCCCAAAATCACACTAAAACACATCATACACACTTCATATAACTCATGTAAATTTAATTTACAAATATAAACGAAAACTGGCAACACTATTTACATAAATGTTAGGGAGAAATGTCACAATATCACAGAAGGAAGCTCAGCAGCAGCGACCTATTATCGTATTACGTAAACTTTAAATGACGTAAACGAAGCCGAAACGCAGGAAACTGAATAAGGGTATTATAAGATTTATAAACAGAAATAAGTTCATTAATGCCCTTAAACGGCGTTAACCTTTTCACAAAGAAAAGCAGCGAAGCAACGAGGACATGGGTATATTCGAATCTGACACGACTCGCGGGACTGACCTTCCAAAAGTTAAAGAAACGCCATCTGATATTCATCATTTCAGTGTTTACTCTGTCGATGGAGCTCGACTTTATTAGCGTCATTGGAGCGTCGGCCGTCGCGAAGAATCGTGTATCGCTATTTAGTTCCAAATCACGATTACAAAAATTCTTCGGTGCAGGAAAATGGACTATATCCCCTTCCAATGCCGAAATAACCAAGCCGGCCGAAATAAAATATGCCGCCGAAATAAAATATGCAGCAAAAAAAAAAAACGTTTTGAAACATTTTAGGATTGTCTAACGATATAGAGACAAATAATACCTTTTCTTGTCTAAAATGTCGTAAAATTGCAACGAATCGAGGAGAATTTCTATACAGACAATCATGGCCAAAAACCCTAGGACAGTTCGTAAAAACCACTACGCATTCGAAGTTGCCCCCCTTCCCCTCTTCAATGTTGCCATTCTATTGCTCTTTTTCGTCGTTATATCACACCAAGTATAAAATGAAACAACATTGATGGAGGGGGGAGGGGAGAGATTGTTAGGTAAGGATTCAAGGCGATATATTTAGTTTTTCTTGTGTGAGGCTACCAGACTCTTCATTTGCACTGCTGTCC
>JAWNZC010000199.1:550000-717500 GCA_035771165.1 Paragorgia papillata | reverse complement strand
TATACATGATAAAAGTTGTTGAGTTTGAATTGTCAAAAGCATGCAGTGGAAACATACAGTACATGTCGATTTTTGTCGGCGTCACTCTTTAAATTGTTTGCCTTGTTGCGTGCTAGAATAATTAACATTTCTAACAGGAAGTAATATTTCAAATCCGAGTTAGTGTTTTAGACGTGGTTTCTAAATCAAATTTACTGTATTCTAAATACAGTTTACTGTATTTAGAAAAGATTTCTAAATACAGTATTCAAATTTACAATTTACATATCTATTGTTTTCCCGTCAATTTCCCTCAGCTTCAAAGCCCTGCCCACTTGCATAAATTAAGCTTCTGATTTGGAATGGGTTTCCAGGTATATACACGTGACTTAAATCAGGACATCTCATTGGCCGAAGTGCTATAAATATCTAATGATGTGTGAGAATAACTATTTCTCGATTTGGCCTATTTGGTGCGGTAGTAACTGAATACCGTTTGATTAGTTCCTAGTTTGTTTATAGCAGACGCACGGAAAATTTGAGCGAAGTTAAAAAATATTTCAAAATAGCTGTGCAAACACTAGCCTTTCGAGAGAAATGCACGATGTTTTAGTAAGATGCATGGACTTTCTTTAACAGGTAAATCTTCTCGAAAATGATTTAATTATAGTTCCAATATGCTTGCGGCAACATTGGAGATTAGCAGTAAGTATATTATTCTGTGTACTTGCAAGATGTCCCTGTTACATATATGCTTCTTATACATACATTGTTATAAGTTTTTTAATATAGAACAATTCCATTGTGGCATTGTGAACATGGCTGTCTTAGATTCTATGACAGAAAGGATAGATGATGAATTTGTGTTCGGAACTTTAAGGTGTATAGTAATACCGTATTTAAGAAATAAACCTTTAAAAACAACTGAAATTATTACATGCAAATAAACATACATAAATACATATAATAATTATTCTTAATATTCTATATAAATAATATAAATACAATAATGCTTTATTTCTTAATTTCTATATGCACGTCAAATTGGTAGGAAGTGGTTAGAGAAAGAAATTGCGCGTTGTGAACCCAATGCCAATGCGGTTGTCAATTTGGAGTGGATCGTTCCTGCTATAAAGGTGTATGTCCCACTAACCAGCATTGTATTAAAGTATTTCTATCTGTCGCGCGAAGTAAATTGTTTATCATTTCAATTGCGTACCAACGCAAACCGTTAATGTATACATTAAGAAAATTAGTTAAACCCATATTTCTAATATTCAGGTTCCGCAACAAAAAAATTTAGATGATTGCGGCGTCTTAATTTGTGCGGTAAGAAAAAAAGAAAACTGTTTTAACACTTCTTCATCTGACGCGTGTTTTACAATATTATATTCTAAACGTTGCCTTTTTTGTACATCTTATTACTGTAGTTTGCTTGGTGTCTTACTATGGGGCTCACTACTTTGCCGTTCAACCAAGTACATCAAATATAACAAAGACTGTGAAACGTCAGTTATTTAATATTATAAACAAGCCATGTTTATCATAACCGTTACTTGTAAAACTTTTGGTTTTAGAATGACATGACGCGAATGCGGTTATGGATTAAATTTTATTTGTCTAAGAACAGGTATAACAATGATGAAATTTTAAGTATATTTTTGATGTTGTACACATATCGATATTGTGTAAGTTACGTTCACCAATGTGTTTAATATTACATTACAGGGAAGCTGCAGACAATGGAAATCAAGTGGAGTCCAAGGTAAAGTAGACAAATACAAAATGTTTTAAATTTCAATGGCTGTTTAGGTAAAAATGCAAAATCGCGGGTCACACAATATTTTATATTGTACAGGTCAGAACTTCGACGCTTATATTGGATCAAGCTAACAACAGTGACACAAGGTATTTAGAATAACGTTGTAATGATAAAAAATGCAGAAATAAAAACATAGCATACCGACAAACATGCGAAGAAAGTAAAGTAAAAAGGATAACAAGATGAAGAAGATAAAAGGAAAGAGAGAGTGGAAAGAAAAAGGAAAAGAAAATTACAAGCAGACAGAGAGAGAGGCGGACGGGAGAGATAGAAAATTGGACGGGACACACATACATGCAGACAAACACAGGCGGGAAGGCAGACAGACAGACAGACAGACAGACAGACGGACGGACGGACGGACGGACGGACGGACGGACAGACAGATTAACTTATGGCATTTTACAGCGAAGGGACTGAAAGAACGTCAGAAGATGACAACGTTTCTTTATTCTGGACCGGAAAAGAATCGCTTGTCGCCGAGTATGTAAGTATTACGGCTAACTGTAGTTATAACTGTCAACTGCAACTGGTTAGCTATGACCTGATTCTTTCTCATTCTCATTATATGCTGTTCCTAACGTTAACTACTCGTTTAACCGGGAGTAACAACATATGATCAATACAGAATTGAGTTTAGTATTCATTGGTTTCTTTTAGATACAAAGGCAATTTTCCCATTTTCAAAAATTCAGCGCAATGAGAAAAGAAACGTAAGCTGTGTTATTTCAAGCCATTGAATTTTAAATAATGCCGCCAGTGATACATACGCCGGAAATATTTATTAAGCATGTAGAATCTTCTGTGTCTTCCTTATGTTTGACTTTCTTGATTGCATAATTATACAGAGCAAAAGTAGATGAATGGGACTGGATAAAGCAGGCGCACTTCGATTTTCTGGAGCACAAAGGCATCAGGAAGAGGACCCAGACATTTGTGTTTTCTGACCTTACAGGTGAGGTATTTTCAAGATAAATTATATTACAGATATGCACAGTCACATGAGATGTTAAAATGATTCAGCGGTAATATTTTCCGCCTTTCTCGTTAATCAGGTGCTAGATGCTGTATCGGAAACGCTAATGTCAATGATCCAAACAAAAGTTAGAGTGAAACGGAAAAGGTAACAGTTCTAAAGAAAAGAATTACAAAAACGGTAATACCGATAGAGACAAGGATAAGGTGATAAAGACAAAGATAAGAGCGATAACGACATTGACGAATGACCACGACGGCTATTATAGGCACTGCAAAATTTAACAATCCTATATGGTTTGTGATGGTTTGTCGACAATAAAAATAGGAACCAAAGCACGTAAACGCACACCATAACATTATTGCAAACAGAGGTAAGGTTGTATCATTAATTGTAGTTGTCCAACATATTGCAGAGATCTGCAAGCCTTTTTCCTGCCTCCGTTCACAATCAACTATAATCTTCAACTTTGGCCGAATGCAAGCAACAAAAACAAGTAAGATGCATAAATATCCTATTTAGTTTTCTGCGCCGAATTTTATTTAACTGCTTAATTTAATGTCTTGTTGCAAAGGATTTTCCTCATTACATTTTCAACTGCACTTATCTCTTTTCTATGAATTTTACTACCAAAGAAATGATTACATATTTCTAACCCTTCTACCCGAAGCTGTGGCATTAGTACTAACAGAGTTCAAAAAAATCACAAGAAAAGAAGCTTTGGAACAAGTGCAACCAGAATTTTGGTAAGCCACAAGCCAACAAACAACAATTAAAATTAAAATAAAATTTCACATAGAAGGAAAACCTATAATTGAAATTTATAATTGTAGGTAAACCAAGAAGAACAAGTGATGTATCATTGCAACCTCAACAATTCAAAAATACGACATCCTTCAATCAAAATCAGAATTAAATTACGTGCATACATATTAATTATGATCTTTTAGTCGCTGCGTATAAATTACTTTGTTTCACAGTTGTTGGCAAATCCAGGTGTCATTTGATCCGAGTCAGGAAGCGCGCGCTAAGTGACGATCATATTAAAAAATATAAATAAATTACTTTGTTTACAGTTTAACATTCGTTTCGTACACTGTCCTATGCAGAATTTAACAAGGAATCTAATGCCGTTAACAGAATCTCCGTCTACAGTGCAGAAAATATTTTGTTGGCAAATCAAGGTGTCATTTGATCTGAGTCCGGAAGCGCGCGCTAAGTGACGATCATATTAAAAAATATAAATAAATTACTTTGTTTACAGTTTAACATTCGTTTCGTACACTGTCCTATGCAGAATTTAACAAGGAATCTAATGCCGTTAACAGAATCTCCGTCTACAGTGCAGAAAATATTTTGTTGGCAAATCAAGGTGTCATTTGATCTGAGTCCGGAAGCGCGCGCTAAGTGACGATCATATTAAAAAATATAAATAAATTACTTTGTTTACAGTTTAACATTCGTTTCGTACACTGTCCTATGCAGAATTTAACAAGGAATCTAATCCCCTTTACAGAATCTCCGTCTACCCTGCAGAAAATATTTTGTTGGCAAATCAAAGTGACATTTGATCTGAGTCAGCAAGAGCGCGTTACAAAATAGATGTTCAGAAAATTTAGAAAAATAATTGAAATCACATATTTAATATCGCTAGACGCAGAATTGTATAAGGAATCGAACGGTATATTTCGATTCGCTATCTACCGAGCAGAAAATTATTTAGATGGAGCGCGGCTTGTTTGTTATTAAGTCTTAATAGGTTTAACATGGAGAGAATGGGATTAAAGTCTAGCATTCTTAAAACATAATTTTACTTGAAGAAATGTCGTTTGTACGAACGTAAATGTCCTAAATTATCGACGGTAAATGATTATTTTGTGTTAAAGTTGGATTGAACGAGTTAAAAGACCGGCGAAACATTGGTCTGCGAAGCCAGACTGCTGCTCGACCGCACCCCCCTGGAAGCGCCATTGCGAAACATTGCTGTGCCGAATTGGCAGCTATCTTAATTGGCACAGCGAATTGGCAGCTAACTTCATGGGGTTTATATATATATATATATATATAAGTGAGTTTTGGTTCACGAAATGTTAGAGAGTTAGAGAGTGCTCAATACCATATATAGATAGAGCAAAATACAAAGTATGAGGTAAAACTATACTTCATACTTTGTATATATATATATATATTATTGTATATATTATATATATATATTATTGTATATATTATATATTATTGTATATATATATATATAACCAGTGTGAAGGTAGCCTCGGATTCGGCCTCGGATTCGGCCTCGGATTCGGCCTCGGATTCGGCCTCGGATTCGGCCTCGGATTCGGCCTCGGATTCGGCCTCGGATTCGGCCTCGGATTCGGCCTCGGATTCGGCCTCGGATTCGGCCTCGGATTCGGCCTCGGATTCGGCCTCGGATTCGGCCTCGGATTCGGCCTCGGATTCGGCCTCGGATTCGGCCTCGGATTCGGCCTCGGATTCGGCCTCGGATTCGGCCTCGGATTCGGCCTCGGATTCGGCCTCGGATTCGGCCTCGGATTCGGCCTCGGATTCGGCCTCGGATTCGGCCTCGGATTCGGCCTCGGATTCGGCCTCGGATTCGGCCTCGGATTCGGCCTCGGATTCGGCCTCGGATTCGGCCTCGGATTCGGCCTCGGATTCAGCCTCGGATTCGCAAAGCAAATATTTCACCTTAAATAATTCCCTCAATAATCAACCGATCGGCATACACGATACACCAAATTAAAGCTTATTATTCTATCTTTCGGGTCCAACATTAATGGCGTTCGTTTGAACAATTTGTTGAGGAAAAAAATAACGATTTAATATAAAGTATCCACTTTTTAGGTAAACAAATAGATCAAATTCGCCTGGACAGCTTTGGGGGAAAAAATTCGATGGCTTCCCTTACTTTTTAATGCATTTGCTATATAGCAAAATGAAGATCATTCTATCGTCTCGCTGGCCCAAGAAAAACTAGAAGTGGCCCAGATCTGGTTCAAGATATATTAGCTTTTAAAGAGCGACGCCAAAACTGTCAAGCGTTACAAAATAGATGTTCAGAAAATTTAGAAAAATAATTGAAATCACATATTTAATATCGCTAGACGCAGAATTGTATAAGGAATCGAACGGTATATTTGGATTCGCTATCTACCGAGCAGAAAATTATTTAGATGGAGCGCGGCTTGTTTGTTATTAAGTCTTAATAGGTTTAACATGGAGAGAATGGGATTAAAGTCTAGCATTCTTAAAACATAATTTTACTTGAAGAAATGTCGTTTGTACGAACGTAAATGTCCTAAATTATCGACGGTAAATGATTATTTTGTGTTAAAGTTGGATTGAACGAGTTAAAAGACCGGCGAAACATTGGTCTGCGAAGCCAGACTGCTGCTCGACCGCACCCCCCTGGAAGCGCCATTGCGAAACATTGCTGTGCCGAATTGGCAGCTATCTTAATTGGCACAGTGAATTGCAGCTGGCGAATTGGCAGCTAACTTCATGGGGTTTATATATATATATATATATATATATATATAAGTGAGTTTTGGTTCACGAAATGTTAGAGAGTTAGAGAGTGCTCAATACCATATATAGATAGAGCAAAATACAAAGTATGAGGTAAAACTATACTTCATACTTTGTATATATATATATATATATATTATTGTATATATTATATATATATATTATTGTATATATTATATATTATTGTATATATTATATATTATTGTATATATTATATATTATTGTATATATTATATATTATTGTATATATTATATATTATTGTATATATATATATATAACCAGTGTGAAGGTAGCCTCAGATTCGGCCTCGGATTCGGCCTCGGATTCGGCCTCGGATTCGGCCTCGGATTCGGCCTCGGATTCAGCCTCGGATTCGCAAAGCAAATATTTCACCTTAAATAATTCCCTCAATAATCAACCGATCGGCATACACGATACACCAAATTAAAGCTTATTATTCTATCTTTCGGGTCCAACATTAATGGCGTTCGTTTGAACAATTTGTTGAGGAAAAAAATAACGATTTAATATAAAGTATCCACTTTTTAGGTAAACAAATAGATCAAATTCGCCTGGACAGCTTTGGGGGAAAAAATTCGATGGCTTCCCTTACTTTTTAATGCATTTGCTATATAGCAAAATGAAGATCATTCTATCGTCTCGCTGGCCCAAGAAAAACTAGAAGTGGCCCAGATCTGGTTCAAGATATATTAGCTTTTAAAGAGCGACGCCAAAACTGTCAAGCGTTACAAAATAGATGTTCAGAAAATTTAGAAAAATAATTGAAATCACATATTTAATATCGCTAGACGCAGAATTGTATAAGGAATCGAACGGTATATTTGGATTCGCTATCTACCGAGCAGAAAATTATTTAGATGGAGCGCGGCTTGTTTGTTATTAAGTCTTAATAGGTTTAACATGGAGAGAATGGGATTAAAGTCTAGCATTCTTAAAACATAATTTTACTTGAAGAAATGTCGTTTGTACGAACGTAAATGTCCTAAATTATCGACGGTAAATGATTATTTTGTGTTAAAGTTGGATTGAACGAGTTAAAAGACCGGCGAAACATTGGTCTGCGAAGCCAGACTGCTGCTCGACCGCACCCCCCTGGAAGCGCCATTGCGAAACATTGCTGTGCCGAATTGGCAGCTATCTTAATTGGCACAGTGAATTGCAGCTGGCGAATTGGCAGCTAACTTCATGGGGTTTATATATATATATATATATATATATATATATATATAAGTGAGTTTTGGTTCACGAAATGTTAGAGAGTTAGAGAGTGCTCAATACCATATATAGATAGAGCAAAATACAAAGTATGAGGTAAAACTATACTTCATACTTTGTATATATATATATATATATATTATTGTATATATTATATATATATTATTGTATATATTATATATTATTGTATATATTATATATTATTGTATATATTATATATTATTGTATATATTATATATTATTGTATATATTATATATTATTGTATATATATATATATAACCAGTGTGAAGGTAGCCTCAGATTCGGCCTCGGATTCGGCCTCGGATTCGGCCTCGGATTCGGCCTCGGATTCAGCCTCGGATTCAGCCTCGGATTCGCAAAGCAAATATTTCACCTTAAATAATTCCCTCAATAATCAACCGATCGGCATACACGATACACCAAATTAAAGCTTATTATTCTATCTTTCGGGTCCAACATTAATGGCGTTCGTTTGAACAATTTGTTGAGGAAAAAAATAACGATTTAATATAAAGTATCCACTTTTTAGGTAAACAAATAGATCAAATTCGCCTGGACAGCTTTGGGGGAAAAAATTCGATGGCTTCCCTTACTTTTTAATGCATTTGCTATATAGCAAAATGAAGATCATTCTATCGTCTCGCTGGCCCAAGAAAAACTAGAAGTGGCCCAGATCTGGTTCAAGATATATTAGCTTTTAAAGAGCGACGCCAAAACTGTCAAGCGTTACAAAATAGATGTTCAGAAAATTTAGAAAAATAATTGAAATCACATATTTAATATCGCTAGACGCAGAATTGTATAAGGAATCGAACGGTATATTTGGATTCGCTATCTACCGAGCAGAAAATTATTTAGATGGAGCGCGGCTTGTTTGTTATTAAGTCTTAATAGGTTTAATATGGAGAGAATGGGATTAAAGTCTAGCATTCTTAAAACATAATTTTACTTGAAGAAATGTCGTTTGTACGAACGTAAATGTCCTAAATTATCGACGGTAAATGATTATTTTGTGTTAAAGTTGTATTGAATGAGTTAAAAGACCGGCGAAACATTGGTCTGCGAAGCGAGACTGCTGCTCGACCGCGCCCCCCTGGAAGCACCATTGCGAAACATTGCTGTGCCGAATTGGCAGCTATCTTAATTGGCAGTGAATTGGCAGCTGGCGAATTGGCAGCTAACTTCACGCGGTTGTATATATATATATATATATATATATATATATATATATATATATATATATATATATATATATATATATATATATATATATATATATATATATATATATATATATACAATAATATATATATATATACAATAATATATATATATATACAATAATATACATATACAATAATATACATATACAATAATATACATATACAATAATATATATATATATATATATATATATAATATATATATATATATATATATATATATATATATATATATATATATATATATATACAATAATATATATATATACAATAATATATATATATACAATAATATATATATATACAATAATATATATATATACAATAATATATATATATACAATAATATATATATATACAATAATATATATATATACAATAATATATATATATATACAATAATATATATATATATATATATATATATATATATATATATATATATATATATATATATATATATATATATATATATATATATATATATAAATTTAAGCAAATACCTGAATAAAATTCTCCTGTGTCCAGGCCAGCCTCTCCAATAAATGTAACTGTATAAGGATGATTCTGCTTCCGTTTATTCCAACTTTTTTACTAAAGAAATTATGGAAGTCACGAAATGCAAATCCCCTCCTAACAGTTAATGTGACGTGTTGAGTTAAATCCATTGTGATTTGATAACCCTCCCAAGTTCATGCTTCAAGTTTAGATTTATTTTCCACATTGCATGACATATCTGCCTGGCTATGAAGTATAACAACCTCAAGTTCCTCTTGCTCACTTTCCATATAATGTTCATCTGGGATACACAGAAAGGGAGTAGATCGAGCCATAGCACAAATATCAGCATGCTCTTCAATGTCAGACAGTGGAAACTTTAAGTTACAAACAGGGCATCTCATTAATGCTGTTACAGGACATGCACTTGTTGTTGGTTGACAGTCATTAACAAGTTGATTGGGGGCTGTAGATTTAACAGTTCTCTGACAAGTTGTATTGTTTGCGATGAAAGATACAGGCTTGTCTTGATGTCCTGAAACATCAAAAGCAGATCTTTGCATAAAACTATCATCATCTGAAGATGAGTTGTGTAATGTCATGACATCCTGTCGTTCTTCAGGGACGGAGATTCTGCTATCTGCTAGATATATACAGATTGATAGATTGATAAGTAAATAGATAGACACATGTACAGTACAAACAGATAGATGGATAGTTTGAAAGTTTATTAAGTAATCGTGGCCAGAAATGTTTAAAAGCTTTAGAAAGCTAAATTTAGAATATTAATAAATGTATTTTTAAAAGTATAATAAATTTGAAAAAACAAGAATTATTCAAACATGGTATATATAATATATAAAATGATTCACAGATTTAGATTTACTATAAAAAATACTATATAATTATTCTGGAACCTACGCTCATTCCTAAAAATTACAATGTACAGTGCATTCGTTACATTCAGCTATTCATATACTTTGGCTTTGTGTAGTTCAGAATCTTCGGTAACATGCTGGATGTATTCCAGTCTCTTGCACAAGTACAAGACAAGTTTTGAGTAGGGTATAGAAAGCTCCTTCTTGTACAAAGCCACAGTGAATTCCTGGTCTCTTCCTGGTACGTTGTGAACTAACTTATGGTCTGGATAGAGAACATATTCCACATCTGGCAAAAAATATTGATCGTGGTTCGAATGCTTTTGCACGGCGGCAACAGTAACTTGCTTCGCATTAAAATCTTTGCATACTTTTACAGACAGCTTGCTTCCTCTCACTGCCTTGAATTGTCCATTTTCACTTTCAGCAACCCTCCCAACGTTAATAACAACGCCACTATCACGAGCTTTCTTTGAGGAATCAGCTAAAGGTGTTTTCTCCTGTTTTCTTTTCTTGCCGAAGAAGCCCGAACGCTGATTCGATTTGGAAGTCAAGTAATGCTCCAGCGTCTTAGTCTGACTTTTAGTAGATGAAGAAGCCTCCGATGGAGTGTTACTTGCATTCTTTTCAGATAAGATGTTTGAGCCACATTTTCCACAGAATTTATCTCCACCTTTCACTTTTGACCCACAAGAAGAGCAGAAAACAATCTAGTCACGTGTTAATGGCCAGCGGTAAAATTTTCGTATTGGAAAATTATTTTTCCGATCTCTGATTTTGAAAAATATTTTCGGATTTTGAAAAATATTTTTTTGATTTTAAAATTTTTATTTCGATTTGCAAAAGTATTTTCCGATTTGAAATATATTTTCCGAATTCAAATATATATTTCTCGATTTGAAATATATTTCCACACTGGCCCTTCTCGGCTTCCGTACATATCCTATAGAATATTCCATAGAAAATCCAATAGAATACGCCCCAAAATCTAATAGAATATTCTATAGAATTTTTTTATGGAATATTCTATTGGATACTTTCGTAAGGGAAACTTGCTTTGTTTTTCTCGCTGATGAATTTTCATAGGATTTGCTCAATAGGAAATCCTATAGGAATTCCTATAGGATTCAATAGGAAATCAGATAGGAATTCCTATAGGATTCAATAGGAAATCCTATAGGAATTCCTATAGGATATTGGGCCAAAATCTAATAGGAATTCCTATAGGAATTCTATTAGAATAACTATAGGAATTCCTATAGGATTTTTTCGTAAGGGCGACACTTTGTAGTTTAAATTCATACAGGAAACAGGTGCATGACCTCTTGAACTGTTTGTTGATAGTTGTTGATTCGTTCATTATTGTCATTAAATAAAGGATTAGTTCATTGTTGTACGTGCTGTTCCTGTTCTTCGTTTAATGATACCCTTGTTTCAGGAACAACCACATCATTACCTGAATCAATATCAGGCAATGGTGCCTCCTCATCAATCCCATATTCAGCCCAAGTACTTATCATTGCTTCCTCGACTGCCTGGGGGTTTACCTGCAACAGCCGTGACATCCCATAGTGCCAGAGTTGACGGGGTGATCTACTGTTGGCGGTCGAAATCGGATGATAGGCCCAGTCCCTTTCCATTTCAGCAAGAGCTCTGTTAATGCGAGGAAGATAAACATAGTGAAGGGGCAAATAAATGGACTTCGTTCAGAGGGTCCAACAGTTGGTTGTTCTCTAAAAAGTAGAAGATATTTTGAAAGTGACGGACAACTACTCTCTTTACTTCTCCCCACAGTCGCTCAATGCGCTGATTGTGTACCGATGTCCCTGTAATCATACTTCCTCAGTTGATACCCTTTACATAGAGCATGTATCGTGCTACCTCTACATTCTCGGTGCCAAAATCAGATCGGACACGTGAAGGTAGACCATCGACTGCAACAGCATTCTCAAATAATTTAAGTACAGTATCTGCTTTATTGTTGGTGCTACATTTCAAGAAGACAATCAACCGGCTGTAGCCATCGATTCCTCCATGTACTGTATCACCAATCTCCAATCTTATCAACTTATGGTGCCCATCAATGTGCCTATAATTTGAATATTTCAAATTAAGTTATTTTTATTTAATTTATAACTTACTGTATATCATACCTTGACTAAATTAAAATAATTTTTTTACAAAGTCAGGGGAACAAAATGTTGAAAGGCAATTTTAAGTACACGTAACACAGTACATGCTACAGGAACCTACAAGTGGAAGGAGTTAAAAAAATCCTTCAAAAAGGGCATGTCGGTGGGTGAGTAAAATGGTTCTCTCTTAAAATTAAGTTTGTTTTTCTTTCAATTTTTTTTTTATATCTGTGTGATATACAGCCTTTACTCTATTCTGGCTAATGCCAGACAATTTTATTCGGCAGAAAAGGAGCTTGTTGAGACTGACTGGGTTAAGAATTATTTGATATGTAAGGAAACATTCTTATTTTGCAGACTTGAGTGGTCTAAAAACTAATACAGCACATCAAAACTAAGGGAAATCTTGTCCCAGAGCCTGCGTTCCCAGTAGACTGACCATGTTTGGCAAATAACTTATTTATATTCATATTTAGTTATTTACACATTTTCTCAGGAAGCATGATTTTCTAGGATTACAAAGTGGAAAAAATAAAGCAATGTTAGTGCATGTACTGCCAAAACATAGAATATAGAGGTCTAATGTTTCAATAGATACAATAGAGGAAATATTTACTCAAGATGATTTATTGGGCAGTCGAATACCTGTATACCAAGCCATGTACATTATGTGTTGGTTAATGTAATATTGTGGCGTCGATGGCTAAATAACCTATTGTAAATGCACAGTTTAAAGTGAGATAACAATTATAGACCTGGTTCAGGGTATTCCACAAAAAATTACCCCGAGGGATGAAATTATACCGAAACATATATTAATCTTTCCAAAAAAAGTTTAAATAATTTTAATAAAGTTAGCTTAACTTTTGTCAGCTTTTCATTGTCTGTTTCCATTCTCTTGATATTAAGTGTCATTGCAAGGCTTCTAGATGCATTCTTTGTTGCTTTCTTTGTATTCTCTGAATTCTTATTTTTTTGTAACCTAACAATCTTCTTGTCAACATCTGAATGTTCCGGCAGAACATATCTTGTTCTGCCATTGTTGACAGCTTCGTGAATTGTGCGTCGGCATTCACATCTGGTACAAGAACTCAAATACCCCACTGTGGTGGGGTTTGACCAGCGCTGCCACTCTATCTTATCAATCTCACCTACCGCGTACTTATTTTCCCCCTACTTTCCCCTACGGGGATATTTTCATATTTCCCCTACGTTCCCCTACTTTACACGAAATCACCCCACGCCTTCACCTACAGTATAGCGCCCGACGGAGACCTGCTCGCAGGCTACTCCACCTTTAGGTCAAAACAACAAATGTATTTAGATTCATTGCTTATATTTGACCCAATTATATACAGAACTACTAATACAAAATTATCAGATATTACAGGTAGAATTAGAAATGAAGCCATGTAGATGGAATAGGGGAACTAATTAAACTGGTTTATTATGTATTTTGAGTTAAGGTCAGTAATGACGTCAAGCTAACCTAGAGGATCACTCTAACACACTATGAATGTATCAAAGACAATCATAAATTATTTTATACAAAAGTTTATGGGTTACCTGAACTGAAAATGTTATAAATTTAAAAATGTTCGGCTCAAAATAGCCATATATTATTACGACAATAATTTATATTTACATCTATGGTAAAAAGTTCAAAATTGTTTTTAAATTTTAGCAATGTAGAATTGTTTTATAAAGTGTCTTCAACGGTTTTGCGTTCTTCCTCGATTTACTTTTGCATATAAATGAGTCATCACTTCAAACATGGTGAGACACCACAAATGACCCACATGGGCATTGTGAGAGAGTATCAGAGCAATCATGCAAGTAATTACCGTTGGTAACTGGTTATTTGCTCACACCTGGGAGGTGGGATGCTTCCAGTGTTTGAGGAGATGACTCATTCATCGGGAATTGTGCTTCCGTTGCTTGTGTATATCAAATTGCATGGCATGTGCATGTGTCCGCAAGAGGTCTAGCCTGCATGTCAGGCTCTTAGCTTGTTCTGGGGCGCGGGTTTAGGGGGGGGGGGCTACAAGAGGGCCACCATTGCAGCTCTGCCAGAGCCCCCTTTATTTATTCGTGTTTTTCTTGGTTTTTTTTCTAAACTTTTATATTATCGTCAATTCACCTACATTCCCCTACATATAGGCTGGTTTCCCCGTAGGTTTCCCCTACAACCTACAATTAGCCAAATTCCCCTACCGTAGGGGAATTCCCCTACGAGTGGCAGCGCTGGGTTTGACTGTGACGGGGTTTAAACTGTGGCGGGTAATTTGATGGTTAATTGACTGGTCACGTGGTACAAATCAAGCTTTCTGACTGTACAATTTACAGTTGAGTATTAATAATATTTATACTAAATATAATAATTCCTACTTACCAAAGAGAGTTTGGCCCTCGTACACTGTATTGACGTCTGATAATGCTAACTGTCCGTCGTAATGCTCTGCTCACAGGGTCCACCGTGTTAATGGCATCTCTGAGGCGATAGCGTTGGACATAGATACCCCGGGATCTACATGCTCCAATAACATAGCTTTCTCCAGCGTTTGGGAGAATGTTCAAAATTTCCCAAATAACAGTACACAGTTCGTCCTGTGATATACTCTATGGCGTCAGATTACCGCCAATATTCATGTTTATTTTAATTCAACATGTTTCCGTCATTGAAGTTAAATTCAACATTGAACATATCAAATTCAAAATCCTGCTGAAATTCAACTTTCCTGCAATTCAACATATTTCCGTCATTACAGTTAATCAGAATATTGGACATATCAAATTCGGCATGCCGTAGACAAATTGAACATTTTCAAGCAACATTGAAGTATGAATATTGAACTAATTTCCAGTGTTGAAGTTTCAAAAAAGGTTGAAACGAATCACTACATAAATTTGAGAAGTCAATATTGACGGTGATACAGCACCGCGTAAAATGTCCGCCAATATTAATTACCGATACGTTGAACTCCCCCCCGGCACGCGCAACTAGAGCCCAGGCTTTCTTGCTGGTTGCGTGGTTCGAAAATGGAAACCATTAAAATATGGCGGCGTCCACGAGTCCTACGAATGATGAAATCGTTGGTATATTGAACATTATTGAGGATATAATCCCGCGATTAAACAGCCTTAGCAACCCAGATTGCGTTGAAGGGATAGCTGTACGATTTGACGTTTTAAAAAGACATCTTGTGAATATTGGAATGGACAACACTCTGAATCCTAACACAGGTATCAGGTTAACCAAAGGTTTCCTTGTTGGCAAAGGACATCGAGTGCAGCTCCATAGGATAGATTCGTTAGTACGGACTGACCCTGCTGGTGTAATGGAACGCCGGTTACGAACTGTAATCAGAAGGAGATACCAAGGCCATGGGCCATTAAGTTTATGGCATATTGACGGTAATCATAAACTTATAAGGTAAAGGTATATTCATGTTCAGTTTTAATGTGTTACTACATTGTATATACTGTGCAAATAGTATGTGTAACCAGTGATATGTATTAACCCCCATTAACACGCAAGACTTCCCTTGACGAGTAAAATCGTCTGGCCAGAGTAAACAATTAAAGTAAGGCCCATGAGGGCGCATTGCGGCTAAATGGGTTAATAACCTGAATAGTGTGCTCCTGCCTTCCTTTAGCTAAAAAAGTGTCACTACAAACATGGGAGATGCCAACGCCATTTTTCCATGGTAACTACCACGGACTACAGACAAAATTGCCAAAAAAATTACAGAAAATGTACAAATTCTCAAAAAAATTCCAAACAAATTTACAAAAATCTTTTTGCAATATTTCGAAGTTTTTAAGCGTTTTTCTTTTACTGTTAATCCTCGTTGTTGTCGACCTTTTGACCTTGTTTCTTTCAAACAATATGCAAAACGCTATAATTGTGCAGAAAAACAATTTTGGAAGTAAAATGACTTCCTTAATTTGTTGTTATATATACAGTGCAGTCCTGAAGTATTGTAACACCTTCGTGCACAAAGTTGCATGTAGTCTTCGTGTACACGCACTGTAAAGTACATGCAAACTCTGTGCACTACACTCAAAACGTCCAGACGCTTCGTGCAGTCAGACTACACGAAGTTTGCATGCAGTCTGACTACACGAAGCGTTTGAAGCTTCATGTAGTTATGATTTTACTACACGAAGAAACGGTTGAATGATTTTGCGTGTACACGAAGACTATACGCAACTTGGTCAACGAAGGGTGTTACAATATTTCAGGACGGCACTGTAGTATACAGGATATTCCATATGAAATTTTGAATACTGACCATTATATACAGAGAAATTATTCATATTTTTACCTAATGAACTAATGATTCATATTACTTTACTTTACTCAGGTGGAGGATTGTAGTTCATGGAGGCATTGATGGCTTTCAAGGATACCTGTTTATTTAGTTGCTTCAAATAATAACAAAGCAGATACTGTTTTAACAGCATTCATTAATGCTGTTGAAACTTATGGCTTGCCATCACGTGTTCGAGCAGATAAGGGAGGAGAAAATGTCCAAGTTGCGTGGCACATGCCTAATCATGCACAACGAGGACCTGGAAGAGGAAGCTTCATAACAGGTTGTTATAATGTTGTACTGTAGTTTACCCAACATACAGTAAACAGTAGCAACACAAACAGCTAAAATGATTTATTTTATTTTAACCCATTGATACGAACGCCTTTCCCTTGACGAGTAAAATCGTCTGGCGTTAGCCAGAATGAAAGAATAAAGTAGGTGCCTTGTGGCTTAATGGGTTAATACTTAGAAGTAACCGAAGGTCTAGCCCAGGGCAAGTAATGCAAAGGCATTCTGCAAAAAAGTATATACTGATAGTTATATCTTTTAGGCTTGCGAGGTACTATTCCTTCAAGATTTCTATATACTGTATATATTTTTCTCCTTAAAGCTTATTTCTTTATCTTTTTATAAAATAGGAAAAAGTGTTCACAACCAAAGAATCGAGAGGCTTTGGCGTGATCTCTTTCAGGGATGCACTGGTGTATTTTACAACATGTTTTATGAAATGGAAAGACTTGGCATCCTCGATCCAAACAATGAGGTTCATTTGTGGTGTCTTCATTTGGTCTTCCTCC
Organism: Paragorgia papillata; assembly: GCA_035771165.1. Classification (NCBI taxonomy): domain Eukaryota; kingdom Metazoa; phylum Cnidaria; class Anthozoa; order Scleralcyonacea; family Coralliidae; genus Paragorgia; species Paragorgia papillata. The sequence continues at coordinate 700,071 of JAWNZC010000199.1, read as the reverse complement.
CAATAATCAACAAGCATCTTACTTGTTGGCAAAATGCATGGATTCAACACCCAATTCGGTCCGCGCAAAATAAAACACCTATGCAGTTATGGATTCAAGGTTTAAATGACATTTCAGGAACAGAATCCACTATTGCAAGGGAAATCTTCCAGGTAAGAATCGGAACAATGCAAGATTGAGTGATTACTGACAACTGGATAGCCATTTTCAATACTCCCTTACGGTAACTACGTCATTAATCATGAAAACGAGGCTCGATAGCCAACTGAAAAAGCGGGAATTGTTCAAAGTTGGCTATCGAGCCTCGTTTTCATGATTAATGACGTAATTACCATAAGGGAGTATTTGTTTTTCTCGTTAATTTCATATATCAGTCCCGGTGGGTGGATTTGTGTCTTTGAACCATGGTAGTTCAGTTCAATACAGTGAAATAAAGGGAATATTTGGGCACCAATAGAATTTTTATGTTTTCCATCCGTCGGTCTGTATTGTAAAGAGTAATATAAATAATGTAATAACTTGTGTAAGGATTCTATAACTTGTTATCAGACCAACATAACGTAACAGGTGGTCTGTCTTGCATAAGATAGGGTTAGAATTACAGCGACCCCCTATTGGGCATAGTGCGATCTAGCTGTTATAGGATATATCTTCCATGTGTGCTGTCTCATTCAGCACTGACCTTCAAAATGTGAGGAAGAACCCATTTCATTTGAATTTGGACAATTCAAGTTGGTATTCGTGTTTTGTTTTGTTTTCTTTTCAAGGTAAGAATTGTTTCGAATCTTATGTTACAATAGTTGTTCTGCCCATCTTAATGATTCTATGAATGAGTTGTGCGCGTGTAAATGAGCTTTATATACTGTATTTAAAAAAGTTCACGTGTCAAAGTTTAATTTTTCTACTACACAATATGGCGATATTTTGCGCACTTCTACGTTTGGTTAACTCGTATTTGCCAACTAAATGTTATCTAACATTTATGCTTTCCACAAACTAAATAAGTATTTCTAAGTTCGAATATTTCTCGCGATAATGAAGGGGTGAATGAGATGGCAGTCACTTATTTGTCACTTGGCCATCGTTTACGAAGCTTGCATATATCGGCCATTATCAGCTAGGTGACATTATGGAGCCGTTTACTTTAGTAGATTTGTTCCACGTATTATTAGTGGGTTATGGCGTTGTTCAATTGCGCAAGTGCGTACTTTGTTTTTTGGATTGACCACATGGTCATGGCCGCGACTAGAACACACTTTAATAGCATCATTGCCGCCGGACATCTACGGCGGTTGTAGTTCCCGCGATATATATATATATATATATGTATATTGTATGGGTATGTATGTGTGTATGTATATATATGTATACGGTATATGTAGATATGTGTATGTATATGCATGTATGTATGTGTGATAATATATTAATTTTTTAATTCATATTACGCGATAGTGCCAATACACTATCCCTTTACTATTACAATAACCTACATGTAGCTCAGCTACAGCAGTCGGTACTAAATGCCTTTTTGGTCGACTTATAATATTTATCTGAATTACGTTTAGCAAGCAACTTGTGCCGTGAGATTGAATCATGGTTTAATTATTTTAACAGGGCATTGTTAAACCTGGCTACTGCAATGACTGTCTGCCAAGCCAGTATATTAGTAAAATAACGTCAGAACATAGCAAGACAAAGATGAATAATGGTATTAAAGAATGTATTTCAAACTCATTTTCAAATCAAAAAGTGAATTACAAACAAGATTAGAAATTACAAATTAGATTTTCAAGATTAGAAATTACAAATTAGATTGCCTTTGGTTAACTAGAAGGAATGATAAGTTCGTGTATGAGTCAGTTTCAAAATATCTTCATGTTTTGGAACGTTTTCTGCCGTAAATCGTGTTGCTTAAAAATTGTCCTTCTCAGGCTTGTCCTCAGGTTGTTGCTCAGGAAATTGTGGTTTTTGTTTCATATCTTGTTTCACGCAAAAACACGTGGTCGCTATCGTGGTCGCTATAATACCATGCACGCACTAGTTCTTGTAATTGATATGTTTAGCCGTTTAAAACAAAAAACTAAAATAAAAAACTATTATGCTAACGTCAAGATTGCCTTGGAGCAATTTTCAAATGTTCTTGTTGGTTTCAGTTTCAATAAGGATGACAAAATGTGATTATCCTAATAACTTAAAATATGATTATCTTGTTTATGCAAAGCTGGATTTCTCCTTAGATCCGATTTATTCTAAAAACATTATATTAATACTCGTAGGAATGTAACTTGTCAAGCTCACTTTCTCGCGCCAATCGGATTAAAGTGTCTAATTTTTGCGCGTAACAATTTGGTCAGTTGCCTTCGGCTTTACCATCTGTATGTGTTGTCACGAACTAGTTTATAACTTGGGCCCTTGGCTACTGCGGCGACTATATGTCTGCCATGCCAGAAATGCTACTTGCTTAGTCCTTTGGACAGCATATGTTAGTCTCTTGACTCTCTTCAGAGCCAGAGACGAACTTGTTAGTCTCTTCGGAGGCGAAATTGTTAGTCTCTTCGGAGGCGAAATCGTTAGTCTCTTCGGAGGCGAAATTGTTAGTCTCTTCGGAGGCAAAATTGTTAGTCTCTTCGGAGGCAAAATTGTTAGTCTCTTCGGAGGCGAAATTGTTAGTCTCTTCAGGGGCGAAATTGTTAGTCTCTTCGCAGGCGAACTTGTTAGGCTCTTCGTGGGCGAAATTGTTAGTCTCTTCGGAGGCGAAATTGTTAGTCTCTTCGGAGGTGAAATTGTTAGTCTCTTCGCAGGCGAAATAGATAATGGTCTCTTCGGAGGCGAAATTGTTAGTCTCTTCGGAGGCGAAATTGTTAGTCTCTTCCGAGGTGAAATTATTAATAGTCTCTTCGGAGGCGAAATTGTCAATTTTTTCGGCGGCGAAATTTTTAGTCACTTCGGAGGCGAAATTGTTGCGAAATTGTTAGTCGCTTCGGAGGCGAAATTGTTAGTATTTTCGTAGGCGAAATTGTTAGTCTCTTCGGAGGCGAAATTGTTGGTATTTTCGGCGGCGAAATTGTTAGTCGCTTCGGAGGCGAAATTGTTAGTATTTTCGTTGGCGAAATTGTTAGTCTCTTCGGAGGTGTTGGTCTCTTTGGAAGCGAAATTGTTAGTCTCTTCCGAGGCGAAATTGTTAGTGTTTTCGGAGGTGTTCGTCTCTTCGGAGGAGAGTTATTAATTAGTCTCTTCGGAGGCGCTTACCTTTAAGCGTGCTTAAATTTTTGCCGTGTAAACAGGGCTTTAGTCTCTGCCGACGCGAAATTGTTAGTCTCTTCGGAGGCGAGTTATTAGTCTCTTCGGAGGCGTGATTATTAATCCATTCGGAGGCGAAATTGTTAGTCTCTTCTAAGGCAAAATTGTTAGTCGCTTCGGATGGGGAAATTGTTAGTCTCTTCATACCAGTCTTCTTTCTAAGGGCCTTGTGGCGGGAGAGAGAGAGGCCAGGAAACTCCCACCAAAGTGCTTTTGGTGCACACGGACACATGAAAGCTTTGCTTGGCGGGTGATTTGGTGGAAAATGAGAAATTTGTTTTAGGAAAATAGCCCTCTGGGAATACGGGGGTAGGAAATGGCCAAATGAGTTCTTGTGAACTTGGCCAGAAAGCACCCGCCATGTTGAGGTCTGGTCTATTTGCCGTGGCGGAAGGCATGTGAATAATTTTGGGGGATATTGGCGGGAATATGTGTACGGTCTTCAGAAGCGTGATTGTTGGTCTCTTGGAGGCGAAATTGTTAGTCTCTTCGGAGGCGCTGTTGTTAATGTTAGTCTCTACGCAGGCAAAACTGTTAGTTCTCTTTGGAAGCAAAATTGTTAGTTCTCTTTGGAAGCAAAACTGTTACTTTCTTCGGAGGCGGCGACATTGTTATTCTCTTTGGAGACGAAATTTAACCCGCTTTATGTTAGCCAAGCTATATACCTGCTAATTGTAATTCGCTGTTGTAATTCGCATCTTAATTTAATATGGCTTCAGCCCATTTAGATACGGGTGCCAGTTTTATTGGTGCTTTTTAATTTTAAGTATTTGGTACAGCAGCGCCCTTCGGGTAGGCAATGCCAGTTCTCGCCATGATATTTGTTTTAAGTTATTCAGATGTCATTCTCAATCAGTTGATATCTGTTTCGAGGCTTTGCATGCATGTCCACTTTTATTATTACAAAATATGTTTACATTGTTTTTGTCTGCCAACAACATGATTAGTGATTCTTTACATGATATGGAACAACAGGTTTGCTATTGCTGCGCCTTTTGGTAATCAAACTATACCTTCCATTTCTCTCCATTAATGCTATAGCATTTAAAGTTTGTCCATGCTATACATTATATATTTTGTTTTCTCTGTATATTGTTCTTAATTTTTCAACTGTAAAATATCCGAAAATATTCAGGCGCAGCGGTTTTCCCCAACAACTTCAATTGATTCAGCCGGGAATAGATTCTGCCGTCTTTCTCTCTTATTTTACAGCATTCAGTACTGATTATCTTCAACATGCCAGTTACCTTCAACCCGATCAAGAGATTGTCAACTCTATTTCCCCAATTTCCGTAATGGTTGATCCCAGGTAAAAGAAAAGTTTTCTACGATGGCAACATTATCTGCATCAGGATGAGGAAAGCTGAGGAATTGTCAAACGAGAAGGGAAATTACTACCAGCATAATGTGCCACTGTTTTGTCACTTGGAGCAATCAATTTGACGTACACTGTCTTCACATGCATGCATATATACATGTGCAGTATGGTGTAAAGAATGCAGAGTCGAATAGTTAGAATAATATGGATATATTGTAGTGAGCCTTGTATGGCCTCCCAGTCATATCTATATCTTAGAACTCTATAACAACTTTACTTAGGAAAGACATTGTACTTCTTCCGAAATATAGCACCTGTCTAATTTTGATGCTTCGTGGGGAGGCTTGCTGGTTTTATCTTGTCCCCACTCAGGTTTTCCTGTTTCTGGCTTTTCCCAAAGGGTTTTTACCAGTAACAGGTTTTTTCTCCTGGCTACTCTGATATACCAGCTTTTAGCACAGGAATGCATGTATATATATATGTATGTATATATATACATATATACCATCCACTGTGAGTAATGAGACTGTTTGCAGGGGCGGCAGTCTTTCATTACACTTGAAACAAATTGTCCAATGTTATAAATAAAAATTCAGATCGGTTATGTTCTTTATCTCAAAATATGATTGTCTAGCAAGGGCAGCAATCTTACGAACTCTTCGACTCAAATTGATCTGTCAATCAGAGGTGTCATATATTTATTGAGGTGAAATTTACACATAATTTAGCAAGCAATTGTCCAATGACAAGGACTATAATCTTTTACAATCGTTAATTTACACTGAGCCTTAGTATTGATACATATTTGACATTCCAAAATTTATCGTAAAATGGAAGTACTTATCAGATCTGTGCACCGTGTATTGCATTTGGAAAAAATTGTACATCCACATTTGGAAAGATTTTACTAGGCTGCATTGCTTTCCGTTGGTCGCACTTAGCCGGGGAAATACTTGCATTTGGGCAGTTTGCATCAAGGTGTGTTTCAGTATTCCGAAATGTTCTAATGATCTTCACTCTTATTATGCTGCACTGCATTTCCTTGGGTGGGGCTGCATCATCATTTGCATAATGATGCTTTGGCGTTTTATTGCCCTCACCTTTACTGGGCTCAATCATCAGTTTGCACTATGGAAATTAATTAGATAATTTAATTACGAATTTGTAATAAACGCGGCTTTGGTCCAGGGGGACCATAGCCATATTTATTCCATATTGTGTGTAAACGTCTTTTACTATTCCCAGTAAACAGAGCTCAGGTAATGCAGTGCACATATTAATAGTCAAAGACACGATGGAAAGGCATAAATAGCAAAATTATGAACGATTGAAAAGTAAGAAAACTGTAGTTTGTCAAAACCATCAGATATCCAACAATTTCTTAAGATAATCTAGGTAATATTGGCAATCGCCATTAATATATTATTTAAAAAATGTAAAATTATTAGTAAAAATTCAGAAACAGTAATGATCCATTTTACTGTATATTGTGTCATTTTTTATCATAAGTACTGTCAGTGTGGTTTCAGCTTTTATATTTATTAGAAAATATTTGGATAATATAATTTCTAGGAAGGGGAGGACTTTCAAAATTATGGCATTGATTGGGAAGAGGCTGTTGGAGAACTAGAGCCAGATCTTGTTGAAGTGCCAGAGACAACAAGTGGACTTAGCGAAGCTCAGGTTGATGTAATAAAGTCACAAATATGGGAAAATGTCACAATTAGCAATGCAATTGATGTTTTTATGAACATTTTGAATAGATCTGTGGCATACGATTCTATCACTACAAATGATTCTTGTTTAAGTTTAATTTTAACAAGCATTAAATACATTAACTGTCAATTTTACTATGTACATATGGATTAGAACTTTGCAAGGCTCGCTCTAATTCGCTCTAATTCATGTCATAAACATGTGTATGCAAGGGCGAGAGCCTGTTTGCAGGCGAATTCATTTCTCTTCACACCTTTCCACTCGGACTACCTTGTTGAATTCGAGCGAGACTTGGGGCAAGTCTAAAACTTTGCATTCCGTCGCAGTTATACCATGAAATAAATCTTACAACACTGGTTACAGTTGATTGTATACACCACACCATGAACGCCTCGCATCCTGTATGAAACTATGTTGTAAGGAAAAGAGCAGGCCAAAGTAAAATATTCTTTTGTTTTGACATTGACAGTGAGATAGCCATTGGCTAAAAACGTATTTATGTCATTAAATTCATGAAAGATCACATGTTTGCAGGTTAAACCTTGATGCTGAGGCGTCAGAACTTCAATGTTTAATGTTACGTAAAACTCATTTTGCCGCAGGTGTTCATGGTACATGTACATGTAGATGCAATCGACGGTTCCCTCCTCCGCTTGAAATTTTAACATAGAAATGATTCTGCATGTATGCCATGCACAAGACAACAGTTCCCCTACTTATAACGTCACTTATCACTGTAGTAAATTATATCGGTGTATAGAACCGTGCTCCATTGTGATGTGCAGATTAAACAAAATATCAAGGTTTGCTCTTTGGAAAATGTCTCGTAATCCTTAAACAAACCTGAAATAAAAAGGTTAAACTTACAGTAAATATTTCAATTATAAAGTTACCAAAATCAAATTGTCCAATATAATCGATCACTAGGTGAAGCCTGTAGAATGGTAGAAAACTCCATGGCCAGAAATCAGGAATGGTGTAGGCCCATGGATCCATGATTTAGGGCTATGTCCATGTACTTTTGAAATAATTCCTTTGATTCATGTACCGTTGGAAGAACAATCGACAAAAAGCACGTCTCTGCAAACGGGAACACACTTTGCCTATCATCGAACTTGGCAAGCAATACTTTATTTCTTGGTGGCAAGTTATTCATTGCTGTCCAAAAGCAGCAGAGCTCTGTCATAGAAGGTTTCTCTAGAAATTAAAACTTGTGTAATTACACATTTAATAATATTCATATTTGTACTTGAAAGTGATTATTTCCGATTATTCGCCAACTTCGCACATACCCTGATGTTTTGCATATTGTTGTACTTCTATTGGTTTTCCCGAAATATCTAATTAACAGTTATTGGACGAGGTTGAGCAAAATATCGTGAACACAAAATATAATTTTCTGAAAGCTCAGCAAAACAAACAAGCCATATATCGTGCACGTTTACAAAATCGAAGCAAATGCGCATGAGCAGAGTATTATTTGCAGCTGAATAACGTTTTTGGCCAATGCGCATGCTCAGACTATTATTTGCACGCAGTTATTTGCAGGTAAATTAGCCAATCAAAATTGAGAAAACAATAATGTGAATGATAATTTAATTTGTTTGCTATTCTCAGTATTTTGTTTTTTTGAGTTTCTTCTCTTGTGACGATACATGTACTCGGCACAAAATACCACGCCACAAGTTCGTGCTGTTCATCATACCTGCTTCGTATTTTTCCAATTGCGAAAAATATCGGTAAAACAGCATGATCGTCTCTTCATGCCCGGCACTTTCTTCAAAAACTATGGCTTCTTTTATTTGTTCCGCTGTGATCCTCTTTTTCCACTGTTTGGAAAAATACTTTCCAAGATATCACAGGGACATTGACCAATGAAGTTGTGCAAATCGACTTAATTCATGCCTATAAATAAAACAGTACAATAGTCAATACTTAAATTGCCCAGGTAAGGGCTCCATGGATACAATACCACCAATATGTGATTCAAAAAGCACGTAACCGCTATAACGCGCAAATCAGCTCCATATGTTTGCAGGGTACGGTTATGAAATTGGATGTTTAGTTCAAATGATGGAGAAATGAGTTTGTCCTACACGAGGTCATACACACTTCAAAGAGAAGGAAAGTGGACAAAAAAATTTTGTTAAGAAGGTAAATGGAGCTTTCGAGATTTAGTTTTGTTGCTATCATTCCTTTCGCGAAACATTAACGCCTATGACTTAGCAAAAGGGTAACATTTAGTTCGCAGAAATTTTCGCAAAAACCTGGTAATACTATTTTATGAATATGACGAAACTGGACATCTACATGTTTGGGCGGATAACAAAAGTACTTTACCTTTCGCAATGTCATCCAATTCCCTTTTTCTTTTATGAATAACGTTATAAATCACGAGCCCTTGGACAAGTAACTTTCTGTTGCAATTCAACATGTCGATATCAAGGCCCGACTCAAAGATATATGGAGCTATCTAATCCTTAAGCTCGGAATGAGGGACTTCATCCAGAGGTGGACTTCATCCATCTTAAGTCGATATCTAGCATGTCTTGCAAATTTAATGAAAGACTTTCGAGGGAAATATCGTCGTCAATGCCATCAGCGGTTAATCTCCAGTACTGTACAATTGCTGGAGACAGGCCGTATAGAACTGGACCTCCATGTAAAACGGAGTGTCCGATGATTCGGCCTATAGCTCTGAAAGCACCTGTACACCTCAGCGCGTGATCATGGATTGGCACCTTGTGGTTCTCCTCTCCCTCGAAACGGCTTCCCGATTTTTTCAATTCCGTTCTCTACAATTTTAATTGCGCAAAGTAAAAATTATCTTACGGGGCAGTTCCTACTCCTTCCTCCCCGTCAAATTTAACACGAGGTTTTGCTGTGGGCTTTTATAACAGCCTAAGATGTCTTTCTTAAGCTCCTCCAACCCGTCCTCTCTAGATACTGTAAACCTTGGGCGGGCCCGCCCAGCACAAAATAAGATTTTTAGATTCCCGCCCGGCACCTCGGCAGGTTTTTCAGTATCATCGACGTAAAAAGTAAAAGCATCGTATGAATTAGAATTTATTGTCCTGGTGTTGTTTGTTCTCATTTCGTCAGTGGAGGTTATAAAATCTGAAGAAACAGACGTGTTTTTCGTTTATCGGACATTCGTATTTATTTTCTACTGTGGTTTATGCATTTCACAAAGCTCAACTTGTGTGATCAACAAATTACGCTGCAATAGAGAGTAAACAAACATTAAAGTGAGTAGATCAATTCTAGTCTAAAATTGACTGGAAAACGCATGCGTCTGGAAGTCAAGTTTTCGAAATTTCGGTACTCAGCTTGTCTGCGATTGTAGATCTGTAAGTTTCCACCCAGCACTCAAAATTTTCTGAGCACATCCCTGTTAATAGATGACCCTTTAAAGAATATACAAAGTATTTGTAACTGACAACAACTAACACTAACCTAGCAACTGTTGTGCTGCCTCATCAGCATTTCCGCCTGCATTATACAGTGCTGAGTCAATCTCTTCGTTGCTTGCAGTAGGAACTAAATCCTGCAACACATTCTTAACTTCGTACAATCTAAAAATAAGAAAATATACATTGTACTATCTATAGAACATATTTATTAATTTATTGGTGCTGATTGTGACAGGCAACATGCAAGTATTTTCCTATAAAATACTTCCCTTTCCCAATTACACAAACATGTAACTGTATACAATTAAACAATTATATAATTGCACAATGATTACCCACTCTCCTTCACTTCAGTTTTGTAGCGCACTCTGAAGTTGAATGAGTGTCCTTCCCCTACAATGTGTGCAAAGCTCACTTCCTTTGCCCTTGTTGTCGTTAGAACACTCCAACCATATCTTATTGAGAGTGAGCCTATAACTGTGTTCAAATACTCGGCAATCAATCTAATATTTACACAGTGCTCTAGACTTTTTAATCAACTGATGAATGGTTGAACAGCGAATCATGCATGTCAGCAGCTTGATGAAAACACGATATCTGAACAGTTTTTCATTCATAATTGCAATATAGATGTGATTTTCTAAGTACCTGATGAATGGTTGTATGTGAATCGCTATTGATTCTTTCCTGTAAATAAAGGCTCTGCTGCATTTGTGTTTTGCATAGTCCAAGAGTTTGGACAAAAAGACCTGTCTAAACCATTTTCTGCTTCTTGCAGCTATATTTATAATGTTAACAGAATAAACAGATGATTAAAATGTAAGCCATGAAAACAGTGCAGTCTGTTTTACAGAAAAAGTGGCAATGCCAAAAAGCCAAAAGTCCATGATGAGCCTGTGGTGGAAAGCAGAAGCCAAAATTCTATGATGGAAAGAGCTATAAACCTGAAAGCAAGCTGATGTTTAGTTTCAAAAGTAATACTGGAGGGACTTACCGAGAACTTTCACCACCATCACCCTGTTTAAGCATGCTGTAAATGCAAGGCTCTGCCCTTTTCTTTTTGCACTGTTAAAATACAGTATTATTCTATAAGAAACTGCTAAAACCTTGCTACCACACACAGAAAACAGGAAGCATTAAACTATTAAATTTTGTAGCACAATACAAATGTTAAAATTCTAAGCATAAGAAGATGGTACCTTGGGTTTACTACTCATGGGAACCATAGCCTCACATGTAATGCATGAAATAACTGGTCCCAAATCATCCTAAAATGCACAGAAAATATGGTACATAAAGCTGCTGATGGATGATGCATAAGGCTGGCACAAAGCATTCACACTCTACCTACCTCTATTTCTTCCTCTTCATTGCTACTATCAATAAGGTCTTTCTGTAATGGCTTGATATATATTTTACATTGACCAGCAACTTGTTTTAATTTTTTGGGCGCATATGGAGGTTTTAAAAGGTAAAACGAAGAGTTTTCTCCAGAACGGGCATATAGTAAGAGCTCGTAACCAGCTGAACTAAGTTTTGGAAATGCCTCCGGTATCTTATCGTAAAAATGTGCGCTATTGCCATCCACATAAAACGTCACAGTTGAGTCTCCAAGACCTGCATTTGACAACATAGTTCGCTCTTTAACAGTTGTTGGAGGTTTAATTGCATTGACACTTGCTAAACAAACAAACTTTAGAGAGCAAGTTGGAACTTTTTGCTTTGACACAGATTTACCCCTTTTCGGCTGTTTCCCTTTCGCAGCATATCCGAAAAGTCTCCTGTGTTCACTGACTTGTTGGTTTCTTCCAGGAGTATGCATGGAAACTCTTGGCAAAATGCCTGTGTTCGATTGCATTGTGCTCGATGAACTTGGACTTGGCAGCGTTGGGCCATGTGATGAGCTTGGTAGCGCTGGGCCATGTGATGAACTTGGTAGCATTGGGCCTTGTGATGAACTTGCCTGCGTTGGGCCATGCCCAGTTGCGTCCTCAGATTGACTTGCTAAACCAAAGTATTTGAATAAAAAAGTAATTAATTCATAACTGCAAATTGCCTGATTGCAAATGAATATTTATTATATCAGGAAAAGATCCCCTGAAGAATTCCTGTTCATAGTGTGCGCCCCCTATTAAATTGAAACCAATTGCCTACTTTCATACTGAGGGGGACTGGGTACGAGTCCCCTGAATATTATGATTATCAACATAAGACCCACATAATCAGAAAGAGCACATCAACCTGTACGACAACAAATATACATCAACCTATTGGTGTTAATCGGGTCAATACTGATCAAGATACAGCCATTCAAAAACTCCAAAATTTACTAAGAAATGTATGGATTGCCGGACACTTTGTCCGGACGACCATACATTTCTTTGTAAATGAAAGTAGGAAATGTTATGAAAGTAGGCAATGTTGACAATGTTACCTACCCTGAAGGAACCTTAGTCAAAAACCTGAACAAGTACTGGGCAAACATTTGTAAAGCCTTATGAGTATTTATGTTAAGTACTGTGAACTCATCAACGGTATAAAAGGCATTCGTATTTGCATATTATTACCGGTATTCTCGAGGGTATATCATGAATATACATGACACTATATATACAACAACATGAATATTTACATATTAATATATGCCACACTCACTCAATATTACAACATTTTTATTACTAATACTTGAGAAAAGATAAGCTCACCTGTTGCCTCAATCGTTCAGCCACCTCTAAAAGGGTATCTCTGGCCGAATTTATTTCATTTGGATTCATGATATTAAAGTTTGAGTCTTCGAATAAAATACTAAATCCACGTGCTCGAAAATCACATCACGCAACCTTACGCAGCAAGAAAGCCTGGGCTCTAGTTGCGCGTGCCGGGCGGGAGTTCAACGTAGCGGTAATTAATATTGGCGGACATTTTACGCGGTGCTGTATCACCGTCAATATTGACTTCTCAAATTTATATAGTGATTCGTTTTCAACCTTTTTTGAAACTTCAACACTGGAAATTAGTTCAATATTCATACTTCAATGTTGCTTGAAAATGTTCAATTTGTCTACGGGATGCCGAATTTGATATGTCCAATATTCTGATTAACTATAATGACGGAAATATGTTGAATTGCAGGAAAGTTGAATTTCAGCAGGATGTTGAATTTGATATGTTCAATGTTGAATTTAACTTCAATGACGGAAACATGTTGAATTAAAATAAACATGAATATTGTCGGTAATCTGACGCCATAATACTCGAGTATGTATTACGAGGTCCCGATCTACTCGAAGTTGTCATCCCCAATTCTTGTCTCCGTCTATGAATCGTCCTCTCACTGACACCGATTTGCACTGAAACTTCTCGCCAATACATACTTATGTCGTAGCGACGTTCCATTTCTTCTCTTGTGACCGACTTCCTTAGTCTCCCTAATAAATTTATCTCTTCATCAGGCCCATCACCATCTTCATCTGGACATTCGACTCGTTCGAAGTTCAGCTCAGCAGTATAATCATGGACAGAAGAAATAGTGTCGTCAAACATGCGGTGAAGAGTCCGAATGTCAGTCATAAGCTGATCGAAATCGGCAATCAACCCGACATCCGTTTCAACTTCTTCAAATCGCCTACACAGTATGGCGCGTTTATACTGTCAAAACTCAATGCTACAACTTGAGCACCATAGTTTCAATTCAAATAACATTTACTCGTGTCGAACAAACCCTTTTAAAGTGACACTGTTTTCAAATCGAGCTGCAAGTATGGAATTTGAGCAGCATATCATTAAAATCAACAGATATAGTTTGTCGAATTGAACATCTAATCATCCGGTCGAACAGAAACGTTTCAAATCAAACAAACATTTCTCGAGTTGAACGGATGCTACTGTCGCTAGTCGAATCGAGCGGCATCCAGTTACATATCTAAGCTTGGTTGTATCCGCTGACATACATATGCGTGGACTCGTAGCATGGCTCTTGGCTTCAAGTGACCAGCCTCGTGGTTTCTCTTTGGAAAAAAACATTGGAGAAAGGTCTGATCAAAAGGTATGAATTATTAATGATTTGGCTATATTGACGGCTTTTAACGTAGAAAATAGTGCACGAGATCTAGAAATTGCCAAGATTTTAAGGAACGAATTGACGCCTTATAAATAAAACAAATCAGATAAATAAATCAGGAAATAGGCACGCAGTTCCCACTTCCAAAACTTTCGGCTTTGTTATTTATAGTTCTGTAGGGCTACTATTAAAGACTGTTAGAAATAGGCAGTATTGCCAGTAAGGCAGTATTCAGTAATATATATTATTATGTATGTTCTTGATCTATGAGATATTTGCAGTTTATTCTTCTCTAGTTCTCTGTACATATCTCGTCTTGTCTCGATAGATTTTTATTATATTTTTTTGAATAAAATAATATAATAATAATAATAGTAACAATAATAATAATAATAATAATAATAATTATAATATTAATAATAATTATAATTATAATAATAATTATAATTATAATAATAATAATAATAATTACAATAATTATATTTTTTTGAATAAAATAATAATTATAATAATATTAATAATTATAATAATATTAATAATAAATATTATTATATGGCACAAGTTACTTCCGTTGAAATCGTGTGTTCTCATTGGCGGATAATTTTCTGTAACGACCGGTCGATTACGGATTTTGGCAGACATGTTGTTTGCAACTAAACAATGAAAGAAAACCGCAAAAATTTTGTGAATTCAATAACCTGAGGACTAAATTATGTATGAGTGGGACGATGAGCAATCTGTCAGTGAGTTTTAGGATTCCGAAAGCGATGACAACAAGAGCAACAACATTGAAAACGATGAGTCTATGTCACACGCTCGAGGTCACACTATTGATAAGGTAATGTAAGATGTGTTGTTTCAAAATGCCATATAATAAACCTCTTATTAACCTCGTCCGCTTGGTCATTACGGAAAAATATCAGACCTCGGTCTTTATGTACAGACCTCGCCCTACGGGCTCGGTCTGTACTGCCAAGACCTCGGTCTGATATTTTTCCGTAATGACCGCGCTCTCGGTTAATAAGAAGTTAATAATAATAATATTTATTATTATTTATATTTATAATTATTATGAGCATTATAATGTAACAATAATTAAATAATAATAATAATAATAATAATAACAACAGTGACAATAATCTTTTGATATAATTGATATTTTTATAGAGAAATAAAATGGGTGATAACAATAAAGATGACGACACTAAAAATTTGCTGAAATCATGTGCAGAGAATTTATTAAATGCAGTCAGTCGACTTGAGAACTCCTCAACCTCTCAAGGTCAAGGTAACTCCTCAACCTCTCGAGGTCAAGGTAACTCCTCAACCTCTCGAGGTCAAGGTAACTCCTCAACCTCTCAAGGTCTGCAGCAGCATGATTTGCAATGGCATAATCAGCAAGTACCTTTACCAAGACGAACAGCAGCTGAGGAACAACGACATTTATTTGGTTACAAACCACCAACCAACAGTAGAGGTAACATCAGTAAACCTCCACCAAAACGACGAGTGGTAACCACAGCAAATGGAGAATGTGTGTCCATTCCAGTAAGGAATACATGGACCCGTACGTTTGTTTGCTTACCAAAAAGAAATGCTACCAGTCCACCATCAACAGTTGAAAAGGTCAACATGGCTCTTGCTGGGCTGGAAGAACGAAGTATTAGTTTCACAAAGGGAGGGAACAGCGAACATGTCCATGCAAAAATCTTGGAAGCATACCCCATGTTGGTAGAAGCTGGTGGGTATGAGATTTTGAGGACAGGAGAGCGGGGCAACCGACAGCTGATGCTTCTGGCAATTCCACCTGGTGGCTACACAGTTGCATACCTGAAATCAACTATTGCGTCAGCAAAGGGGTACTTGAGACCTTTGCAAAAGGACATTGCAATAAACTGTATTGCAATAGCTGAGAAAGGCCAAACACAGGTGGGTATTTTTTTTTTCAGTATCAATAGAGTAATTACTGTACATGTACTTTACTTGTACCACTGTGCTAACTCTATAAACAATGTGGTTTCTGGTATGAGGCCAAACAAATAAAATGTTGTTTCTGTTAACAAGCTTAGAAAAATCTACATGTAGGCAGGAAAAGAATTTATTTTGTAAAATATTTTTGATATGAAAGTAATCTATTTTGTTAATTATTTTTATTTTTCTCGCATAAATTTGACACTCGCACAAGCTTCCAACTGCTTTTTTATGTGGGCTGAAATTTTATGCAAAATACAGAAGTCAATGTGTGCCTTAATGATACATGTACATGTATATTCTCGAACAGTCTAGTATGAATGCTTCCACAATGGGAATTTTGCAAATATACATTACATACAGCACATGTACAATAAAAAAATTTCAGGTCAGTTGCGTTACCGGAAACAAAACATTTTTCATGTTTGGTCTGAGACAATTTTTGTCATGTCTGCTGGTATAGTGGATTGGTAGCCATTATTCATTTTAAATCCTTACTCAAGACAATAGTACAGGTGTATGGACTGAAAAACAAGTAGAGGTGCCAAATTTGTCAATTAATCCCGAAAGTTGCTTGTGTAAATTGCCATCAAACTGTTCCTATGGACTTGATGCGTTCACATCAAGAAACTTGTGGAGGAGGAAGTTCAAGCGGTGCTGCTGAGATATATACAATCAGGTACAGTGCACATAACATGTTTTTACATGTAACTGACTGCCTTTACAGTACATGTACAGTACTGTAGCATGTCTATAACTGACAGACTTCCAAATTAAATTAAATAAATTACATATAAATTACAGATACAAATTTAATTTAGATATTACATCGTATTGTATCGTACAGTGCGATTTTCATATTAATGTTGCTTACATGTACTCTCATAGTGATGGTGAAGAGACACAGACAGAGGAAAAGAGCTTACCAGTGAATGGTATTGTAGTAAATACTCTGATACATGTACATACATTTACTGATGCTTTTTGTTGCATGTTGTTTACTTCAGATGTTGGACTTGACATACATTGTGACACCTTCCGTTACGTTGTGAGACCTGACGTTACGCTGACAGTATGATCTTACTGTACGTTACGCTGTGAAATCTTGCGTTATGCTGTGAGACCTGGCGTTACGTTGTGACACCTTCCACTACATTGGGAGACCTTACGTTACATTGTAAGACTTTACAGTACCTTACACTGCGAGACTTTACAGTACATTGTGAGATGTGACATATTACTGAAACTTTCACACATTTTCACAATTGCAATGTGAATGAACAATTGAACATGGCTTTTCACTTGAACAAGTAGTGTACTAATATATATCATATTTTTTTTATGTGTTGGAGATTGGGTACTAGTCTTTAGCCAATCATATTGTTTTTTGGGTTTTTTCGACCAATCGTAGTTCATTAGGAATAAATTAATTTCGATTTTGGACGGAGGGTGCTAGAGAGTAGGTGTTGGCTGTTCATATATTAATTTATTTTTGGGTGTGGTGTTTTTGAGTGTGTATTTCCCACAGCCGGGAGTCGAACCCGGATTATCTGGTACATTACCACCAGCACCTTTCCACTTTGGTTCCTGTGGGTTTTTTTGTTGTATGTGTGCGAAAAAATTATAAAAAATTAAAAAAAAAAATTTTTTTTTTGGAATAGAAAAAAAAACTAAATTATTTTATTTTTTATAATTTTTTTTTTGTGTTGAAAGTAGGTGTTACGTATAGGGTAATAAAAATTAAAATGAAAGAATTATAGAATTACGATGTAACATATACTTTTTTTTGAGTAAAAAAAAAAAAAAAGATTTTCTATATATGGTTAAAAAATGAAAAGGAAGGGAAAAAAAAATATTTAAGTTTTTTTATATTTGTGAAATTTTGAAAAAAAAATAATTTGTTTTTCCAGGTTTTTTTTTGAAACAATAAAAAAAGAAAGAAAAAAATATTTAAATTGTTTTTTATGTTTATTTGAAAGACAGTTCAAAAAAAAAATGGATGAAGCGGGTTGGTTTCGATGTATGTGTAAAAAATGTATGTGTGAAAAATGTGATATTGAAAAAGCGATACAGTATTTAAATCAAAACCCTTATCTTATTGAGTAAGTGGGAAAAAAATAATTTTTTGTTGGTAGATTTTTTATTTTTTTTTAAAAAAAGTTGGGTTTTTTTTCTTAGGAGAACTGAAAAAAAAATTAAAGAGGAAAAAGAGATTGAACGTGCAAAAATGGAAAACGGAAAAAGAAATAAAGAAACAGTCAAAGTTGTTAATGACAAATTTGGATTACGTGTAAAAACAAAATTTGAATAAATGTTTGAAAGAAGAAGAAGTTGAATAAAATGTTAGTTAAAGAAATTGAAATTGATCTTATACCCGCAAAATATGAGTCGCTTGAAAAATTACGTGAACTTTTAAACAATATTACCGATATTAAACTTAGAGTGATTGGTTGGTTAAAAAATTATTTTCAAGAAAATGAAGATAAAGTGGTTTTTGAAGTGATTGATATGTCAGGTGCTGGTGCTTACCCGCATAACTATATATGGACATTATTTAAAATAGGTGAAAATATTTGATGAAGGAAAGATATAAAAAAGAATAGAATTCATCATTAAGTAATCAAGTTTTTTCTTAAAATGAACGAACAAAAGCAATCAACAAGATTTCAAGCAGCTGTGTTAGCGTATGCTAAAACAGAAATAATTTGTGTTCCTGCAATTTATTGTTGTGTTCAAAGAGATTTGGGTTAAGATATTAAAAAAATAGCTAGCGATGTGCAACAAATTTTGAATGAGAAGTTAACTAAAGTTGGTTTGGGTGACGAAATTTTAGTTGATGTGTTGGGTGTTTTGAAAAAAGAGATAAATCACGGAGTTCAAAGAAGTTTGGTTAATTTGGGATACAAGCAAATCGTTTCAGAAGTAGCAGAACTTGGTGGTCATTTGGAGAACGTGAAGTTTGAAGAAAAAAATGGACAAAATTTTTTTACAAAGAATGAACAGTTTTAAAAGTCATTACACTTACATTGATGGTTTAATTTTGGATAAAGTAAGAGTCGGTGAACCTATTGATTTTAATTTAATAGTTCAACGTGTGAAAGAGGATTTATCTGTCCAAATAGACGACGAATTTTCGTTTCATGTTCAGTGTTTTTTGAATGAATATTTGACTGAGGTTGATCTTATTGAAGATATTCAACTAGATATTAAAAGTCTTGTGATTGAGAAAATAGAACAGAGTGTAAAAAAGAAGTTGAAAGCGTTGCTGAAGAGAGGAGAAGAAGAAAGGTGTAATAAAGAAGAAGAAGAAAAAAATGGAAAAACCGTATAATTTAGATGAATTAGTAAAGAAACAAGAAGGAAGAAGAAGAACTATTAGAAAAACAGAAGTATATAGTTGAACAAATAATCAAATTAAAAAAGTTAAAATCTTTCAAAGATGTACAAATTTATTTACATATGTATTTGAGAGAAAAAGATGTTGATGAATATTTTAATTGGTCAGCTTATATTGATTTTTTAAAAAAAAGTTGTAAAAAAAAAAAAATTCTCTGTTTTTATATTATTTTTTTTTTTTTTTTTTTTTTTTAGATCATTTTCTATATTGCATTTTTTTGTGTGTGTGTAGAATTTGATCTGAAAAAAGAATTTAAGGATTAAAAATAATAATAAAATCGAGAAGAAAAAATAAATTGCAAGGGTATAAATTCATTAGTCAGGAGTTAAGTGAAAGACCTTTTGTGGAAGATAAGATGTCGAGCGAATTGGATAAGAAGATGAATTTACTACTCAGGGAAACGTGTGTGTTGAGTCGAGTAGTATTGGATGGTTACCGTCGCTTGCTTCGTTGTGTAACGAAGAAGAAACCGTTCGACAGTGTACTTTGTCAGACGGAGATGATTTTGTTGATGGAAATCGAGACGATGAGCAACGAAGAGCGAGACAGCATAGTAACCATTCTAATGCCGGAGAAAAGCGATGACGAGAGTCTGTTGGCAGAAGTGGTCAGAGTTATAGTTTCTACCGTGGAAAGGAAAGGAGTAGAATAAAATCAACATTTTTTTATTGGTGTTTTTTTTTCACAAAAAAACAACAACAAAAAAACTCTATAAATACAAAAAAGTTGTATTATCAAAGTCACTTTATAGTAGTAATCAATTTGAGAGGGTTTAATTTACAAGAAAAAAAAAATTTGTAATGGAAAAGTGGATAAATAATATGAAAAAACATTTTAAATACAATGATGATAATGAACATGGTAATGAAAGAAACTTTATCGAGTTTAATGAAATATTAATTTTATTGAAACAAAGTCCAGATTCACGTATTAAAGTTACTTGTGTAAAAAAAAATTATTTTAATAATAATGAGGATATGGTTTTTTTCGAGTTGTATGGATGTTGGAATTTAATTGCACAGTATAGGTTTTATAGAACATTAGTTAGAAATATTCAAAAAAAAAAAGATCATGATTTTAGTTTGGATGTTGGAAAGTATACAAATACAAAAGATTGGGAAAAAAGAAAAAATAGAAAATGTGTAATACTATAATTTTTTTTTTTAAAAAAAAAATGTATAAATGTGGATTCATTAAATAAATAAATCATTTTTTAAAGTTGTTTTTGTGTTTTTTGAAAATGGAAGAAGAAACAACTATGACTCAATATAGAAGGAGAGATTTATATGAAAAAGAAAGAAAATTTATTGAATTTAATGAAGTATCAGATATATTGTTCGGGAGTTCGGGAGTGTGTAAAGTTACTCATGTGAAAAAAGAATATTTTCATAACCATGAAGATGTTGTTTATTTCGAAATAAAAGGAATTTTTCAAGATGGACCTGCGATATCAAGATATTATTGGACATTGGGTAAACGTTATAGATTTCGTCATAACAAAAGAAAAAAAAGATGTGATTTTAGTAAATGTGTTGGAACGACAACAAGAAGAGAAGATTGGGCAAAAGATTTTTACTAATTTTTTTTTTACATGTAGTTTTCAGAATAAAAATTATTTTTTAACAGAATAATTTACAAAATGGTTCTGTAGATTCTTCATATTTTATATTGTCAAATTTAATACATTATACTAATGCAAGATCTTCATTATTGGGTAATGTGATACAGTGTAACTTTTACGTTTTTCATCAATAATAAAATTGTAAGGAAATGGAAAAACTTTAAAAAAAAAAAAATTACATTAAAAAATCTACAAGATCTTTTGCACTACCGTTCCATACTATAATAATATTAATACCGTCTTTTTCTTGTTTTTTCTTTTCAATTATATAGGAATAAATTCTTTTTTTACATTTTTTTTTTTTTACTTTTTACATCAGTGATATCAATGTAAAAACGAACGAATTCACTACGTACTTCAGGGTAAAGATGATAAACATTAGATAGGAAACTATCTAATGTAAGCGATGAATTCCATACATCACACCACATCAATATGCTTTCAAAATTATTTTCTTTAACATTTCTTTTCTTGTCAGTCAGTAAGGCGGTTTCGTATTTTTTCGTACGATTTGTTTTGGATTCTGCATCTTCATTTTCGGGAAAAAATCCTGCATGATCGATAGAGAAAGTGAATTCCCCTGCTACTTTTGGCCAAGAGCGTATGAGTTTCATTAACCCGTTGATAAACCCCACTTTTGCATTAACTAGCGTTGTGGTTGTGGAATTATTTTTTTGTAGAAATCCTATCCATGCTCTATCAGTGACTTCTCTTATCAATATATTTTCATTTTTACCATCACCATCGATTCTTACTTCTTTTGTTGTTGTTGTTGCCATTTTGGTGTTTTTTTGTGAAATTTTTGGTTTAAAAACTGTCCTTATATAATAATATTTTTTCCAAATACGGATTTTTTTATTTTTTTAAAAAAAAATAATTTATATAAATGTTTGTGTTGTTTTGTTTTTTTTATATAAAAAAAAAATGATGAATGAAACAGATCGAACACAAATAAGAAATACTTTAATGTTAAAAAGTATTTACTTCTTGGACGTATCTACTTCTTGGACGATACGGTGGGGGAGTCCTAATCGCAGTTAAGAATACGCTTAAAGTTATTCAAAGAGATGATCTGACTTGCTTTTCCGAATTGTTATTTGTGGAACTCTTTCTGAGGCATAACAAGAAACTTATTATCGGTGTCTTTTACAGACCACCTAACAGCGATTTAGCACCACTAGAAGATTTACAGAGTATTCTAAGTGAAATTTCATCGTCCGAAATTATACTTCTTGGCGATTTTAACTTGAGTGAAGTGGATTGGAATAATACTAGATCCCTAAGGGACTCTCCGCTGTATAATCTTTTAATAGAAATAGTCCAGGATAATTTTTTTACACAAATGGTCGATCAACCTACAAGAAATCAAAATATCCTAGACCTTATTCTAAGTACATCAACTGATTCTGTGCAAGATGTATTAGTAGGTGAACCGTTTTCTGATCATAATCAAATTTCGTTTAACATAATCTGTGTACCGTATGAATTAAGAAAACCTAAAAAGCAATATTATTCCTTCAAGAAAGCTGATTGGAACAAACTGAAAGACCTTCTTTTGAATATACCTTGGCAGTGTATGTTGGCGGGTGACGACATCGACGACAACTGGTCAATGTGGAAAGATTTATTACTGGCAGCTGTTGACGATTGCATCCCTCGAGTCAATGCAAAAAAGAAGACAAACATACCTTGGATCTCTAAAGATTTAATCCGCCTATGTAGAAAGAAAAAGGCAGCTTATAGAAAAGCAAAAAGATCTGCTAAAACGCGGGACTGGAACTACTATAAAAAATTAAACTCCATGGTTAAACGTGCCTGTAATTCTGCTCATTATGAATATATCAACGACTTATCAACAAAATTGAAATGGAATAATGCTAAACCTTTTTGGAAGTATATAAACTCAAAACGGAAAGGTACCAATAACTTGGTACTATTAAAAGTGGACAACGAGGAAATCATAGACGACCTGGATATAGCCGAAAGCATGAACACGTTTTTCTCATCGGTATTTACGGAAGAATCATTTGAAGTCTTTCCTGTTATAGACAGTGTCGTCGACGACGAGCTATGTGATATCGTTTGCACAACAGAAGAAGTCGAGAGGCTCTTAAAAAATCTAGACGCTACCAAGTCCCCTGGGCCTGATAGTATTCCACCACGTATTGTGAAGGAATGTGCCACTGAGTTAGCACCTTCCTTATCAACCTTGTTCAATCAAGCGTTTTCTTCTGGAGAACTTCCAAAAGACTGGAAAACGGCAAATATTGCTCCGGTGCACAAGAAAAAATCCAAATACGCCAGAGAGAATTATCGCCAGATCTCTCTCACGTCAATTATATCTAAGGTTAGTGAAATGATCGTTCGGGACAGAGTCGTAGACTTTTGGCTAAATCGACAAACATTTAACCCAAACCAATTTGGATTCCTTCAGAATAAGTCTACAGTATCGCAATTGCTATTATGCTATAATGACTGGTCTAAATCAAGAAACAATAACAAACCAACCGATATAGCCTTTTTAGATTTCCACAAAGCTTTTGACAGCGTCCCACACGAAAGATTACTTTATAAACTCAAACAACACGGCATTGGAGGCCCGCTACTTGGATGGTTTAGAAATTTTCTAACTAATCGTAAACAACGAGTTGCTGTTAGAGGTTCGTTTTCGGACTGGTCCGACGTTAAATCAGGAGTGCCACAGGGGACTATCCTTGGCCCTATCCTTTTTTTAATTTATATTAACGACCTACCAGTCGGTGTATCGAGTTCTGTTAAACTTTTTGCGGACGATGTTAAACTTTATCGTGAGTTGTCGGATGTGGAAAGCGACATGTTATTATTACAATCGGATTTGAATCGAATGAGTAATTGGGCCGAAACGTGGCAAATGTCCTTTAACCCTGACAAGTGTGAAGTAATGCGCGTATCACATCAACGGGACCTTTCAGTACCCAAGTATTACTTCTCTGGCAAATTACTTAATGCTGTACATCACACTAAAGATTTAGGCATAATTATATCAAACGATCTGAAGTGGAACGACCAAATCAACTCAACAGTCAACAAAGCAAATCGAATTTTGGGACTAATCAAGCGATCAGTTGGCACTTCAAATATAGCTGTTTTTATCAAGTTATACAAAACCTTGGTAAGACCAATATTAGAATACGCAACACCTGTCTGGTCCCCTTACTTGGTTAAAGACGTAAAAGCTCTTGAGAGTATTCAAAGAAGAGCGTCAAGATTAGCTCTCAAACAAAAACGTGGAGAAATGCCATATGAAGAGCGTTGTGAATTGTTAAAATGGAATACTCTTGAAAAACGCAGAACTTATTTCTCATTAATTGAATGTTACAAAACAGTGTTTAACCTTAATGGTATAAAATTTGAAGAAGTCTTAAGTTATAAACACTTAAATAAGACAAGAGCAAACCATAAGTTCTCCTTATATACTAAATTATCAAAAATAAACTGTTACAAGAACTCATTTTTTGTAAGAATTATTAAGTTGTGGAACTCTTTACCGTCAAAAGTTGTAGAAGCTATAAATTTTAAATCGTTTAAAGGTCAACTTCGGTTGCACCTAAATTTGTACTAGGCAAACATTTTTCATTTTATATTTAAATTTTATAATTTTTATCTGTAAAGAACATTTATATACTCTATTAATTTAGGGGATTTTATTATAGGGTTAACCTCCTAAATCTCCTGCTAGGACTTAATATATTATTTATTACCATGTATTAAGTTCCTTCAATAAATCTATTGATTGATTGATTGATTGATCTACAAACTTTTAATCATGGTTCAATCGGTCTTTTGTATTGGATGTTTGGGTTACTACATCATTATAGGGGTGGATTTATTTATGCTATTGAAAGGAAAAACAAACAAGAAGAAGAAGAAGATGATGGTTGGGTGCCGGAATTATTTTTATATAATGGAATTGTTGATGATGAAGAAGGAGAATTGATTTCACCCTATGTAACGATATGTTCAGGATCTACGGATTTTCTATTACCGTATATAAACGATAAAGAAAACTGTTACGGGATAGTTTATTCTGAGCAAACGGATCAAATTATGTTACGATGTAATTTTGATTTTGATTGTTGTTGTTCTGTATTTCCTGTAAATGATAAAATTAGATATTATTTTAAAATTTATTACCGAAATACTTCTGATAATTATCATTTAATAGGATGTATGGATAATATAACAGATGAAATGTATTCACCTGTAGCGGGTGAAATATATTCGCTTTTTTTTTATATAAATGAAACATTCGGTGAAACATGTTTAAAAATATGTTTTTTTTTATATTCTATTTCACCGTATCTTTTTTACCATTGTTGGGAAAGAGATATACACGATATACTAATGTATCATGATAATTATGATACTTTTTGGATTAATACTACTTTAGTTTATAATTTAGCTGTAATTTTTACAATGTTTTGTAATTCACATAATCCAAACGGAATATTAGTTCGGGGAGTCAATATTGCTTATAATATGGTTTTATTTGATAAATTTATTAATGAGGTCTTAGAAGGTAATTTGAATTTCGATTTTTCTGTTGATCCTAAATATGTATATAGAGTAAATACAAAATGTAGATTTAAAAATTGTAAAAAAGAAGTAAAATATCCGGTATCTCCTTTGTGTTCTTTAACACAGAAATTACATTATACAAAAATGGATATATTAAAACAAATAACAACGATTCCTTGTAATATTCAAGAAAACAATCAAAGAACTATTTTAACCAGCAGGAAAAAAAATTGTTTTGTAAAAATAAATAATAACGAATTAACGGATATTAGAATTAGATATATAACAGATATATATCGTTATCAACCTGTAAATATTTCATATATTTCTACATTTTTGTAAAAACAAAAATATATTTTATTTAATTAATTTTTGTGAAAAAAAAAAATGAGAATTTTTTAAAATTTTATTTTTATGCAATTTCCCATTTGTCAACGTTTTTTTAATGAATGTATAAATTTTTTATGTAAAAATGATAATTTTTCAGAAAAATATTTTATTGAGTGTGTAAATTTCTATAACGAATCTTTAACCTTATTTGGATTAAAATAATTTTTTTTCAAAAAAAAAAGTATATAACTAATCGCAGTAATATTTTTTTTAGTTCATCCGTCTTCTTTTTTTCAAAAGCGAGATGGAACTATATCTGAAAGAACATACTCAACATAATTGTGTGTTAGTAAAATATAATGATTTATCTCAAAAAATAGTTGCGTTAAAGAAAAAAAATTATAAAGCAATACTGGCTAAGGTATATCCGACAAGTAAACAATGTCAAAAGTATCTGGTCAACAGCGAACTGGAATTGGACATGGATCTAATTCCAGAATTGATTAATGTTCTTAACAACATGAATGTCAAAGCAAACGATTGGTCAGCACAAGTATTCGTGGTTGTTTCTGAATATGTTAATTACAAGAAAGATTCTATGCGTCTCGTGTTGCGAAATAATGATTTTGGCACAGGAGAACTTATTATTCAAAAGAAATTAGCGGTTCTTCCTGAAGTTGATTTGACGTTCGCTGATGAAGCTGAAGATGAAAATGAAGATGAAACTTTCAATGGCTTCAACGTAGCGGAAGAAGAAAAATGGGTGGATCAGTGGGGAAATTTTTCGTTTAAGAAAACGGACAATTTGGGTGATATAGCCAGGCAATTGGGGAAATTTTATCACCTCGTAAGGGGTACAGCAGCTGGTGGTGGTGGTAAAAGAAAAAAGAATAAAAATGATGGTAGTGAAAAGAAGAAGAAGAAGATAGTGATAGAGGATGAAGAATTAGCTGAATGTGAGTTGGATACATTAGTGGAGACATTAGAAAAAAACCCCAAAGATTTCGACGAATTAAAAAAAAAAAATAAAAAAAATATGAGTGATGCAGCTTTAGTTGAGTTATCATATTATTATGGATGTGGAATATATATAAATTTAGAAGATTGTATTTGTCGTTATAATACGGTTATAAATGAAGGGTTAAAAGATGATGATAAATTTGATTTTGTTAATACGTTAATTACTGGTGAAGTGGATGTAATTAGATCATTAATTGAAAAAATATAATTTTTTTTTTAGGAAAAAAAAAAATGGTGGGAAAAAAAAAAACTTTTTCAGAAGAATTTATAAAAAAAGCTGCAAGACTACTAAAAGGAGAAACATTAGAAAAAGAAGATTTAGAAAAATATAAACAACATAGAAAAATTAAAAAAAAATATAAACGATTAAGTATTCATGTTAATGAAAAAAATGAACAATGCTGTATTGATTTAGCAGAAAATAAAGATTTGTCAAGATTTAATAAACAATATCGTTATTGGTTGGTTTGTATTGATGTTTATTCAAGATATGTATGGGTTGAACTTTTAAAAAAAAAAACTGCTAAAAATACAGCGAATAAATTTGAAAATATTTTAAAAAAAGACCACCCTATGAAAATACAATGTGATGAAGGGACAGAATTTCAATCAATTCGTAAAGAATTGAGTCAAAAATATGGTTTTACTGTTTTTCATACTTACAATCGTGAAATTAAAGCATCACATGTTGAGAGAGTAATTCAAACTTTAAAAAAAATGGTGAGACGTGTTTTGAAATTAACAGGAGAATTTAATTATCACAGTTACTTACCAATTATTGTTGAAAGATACAATAAATCACCACATTCAAGTTTAAATGGATTTACACCGCATGAAGTATATCGTGAAAATAAAAAAAATTAAAAATTAAAAAATATAATGTTGCGAAAAATGATTTCACCTATTACTTTTACAAAGAACGTCTTGAAAGAAGGAACTACTGTACCAATTGTAAGAAAAAAAGACAATATTTTTGAAAAAAGTAGTTTACAAGGGTGGACCGATGAAAAATTTAAAATAAATAAAGTATTTGCGACCGATCCAATTACATACGAATTAAAAGATTTTAATGACGAAAAAATAATTGGTATTTTTTATTTGGAAGAATTACAGAAAATATGAATTTACAAATTTTAAGTAATACTGTAAAAGAAGGAAGGACTAATTACACAAACGATTTTGAAATGAAATTATTTCAACCTATCGATGGATTAAATCGGGAAGCGTTTTTTGAAGTTACATCTGTCACTTACCCTTCAACAACAAAAAATATTCCTGACGATGAATGTTGGTTTACATTAGAAATAAATTACCGTGATTTTAGATGGTTTTTTCCTAATAATGTTTATAAAGATTGTTCTTTACAATTGGCGTTGGATAAAATCATTATTGAACAAGGATTTTATACTTTAAAAAAATTACTGAATTATATAAATAACGCTGTGAACGAATATGATATTTTTTTTATCTGCGATAATAACGGAAAAGTAAAAATAAATGTAAATGTATACAGTGAATATTGGATAAGGCAGGAATACACACACGGAATTGAGTCTGATGACGGTGCAGAGCTTAATTGGTTTCATTTATCCAAACCTTCAATAAATAAACAAAATCAAAAAAAATAATTTTTTATCGATATTGAATTAAATTTTTCTACAAAATTAGCATTTATGCTGGGTTTTTCAGAAAAAACACATCGTTTTAATCAAAATACGGATCAAGAGAAACTTGATAGTACGAATTATACAATTTCCGCTCAATATTTACCCGATATTTCTGATGGTTTGGATAAAATATTTGTTTATTGTGAAAAATTAGAAAGAAGTTTTATCGGAGATACATCATCCGAACTATTAACTACAATTCCGATTCGTTGGAATGAACAAGGAAAGGGAAATGGGGAATTAATTGTTTATTCTCCTCCTTTAATTAAAAGAAAATTTAAAAAAATGAAAATTCAGTCATTACATATAACATTAAAAGATAGTGTAGGGAAAAAAATTCCATTTGATTCAGGAACTGTTAGTATCGAAGGATTAATTCATAATGCTTAAAATAAAATTAAAAGAAAAAAAACCTATTTTATCTATTGAAGAATATGAACTTACTAAAGTTGATTTAAAATTAGATTCATATAATAATGATAATTTATTCTGGAATTTACATTTTATCGAATGTAAAGGAATAAAAGGAAATTTTCGTTTATTATTTTCAAGAAAAATTGATTTTTCAAATTTTAAACAAAATTTAGAAGAAAAAAACCAAAAAAATTTAAAAATTGTGAATATAAAAGATTCTCATATAACACGAACAGATCTTAATAAATCTAGTCAATTTTTTTTATTCGCAAAACGTTTTTTATTGTATATTAATGAAAAAAATTTTTACGGTACGAATAATAATGATAAACGAAAATTACCTTTTTTTTTATTATCGAATTTAAAAAATGCAAAAGAAACAATTCAGTTTTTTATCGACTATGAAGATAAATCTTTTAAATTGATCAATGAAGAAATCACGCTTTATTTGAGCTTATATGAAGAGCAATGAAAAAATAAAAAAGTTCATAATGTTTTTTGAAATAGTAAAGTAACATCTAAATTTTTTTTTAATAAAAAAAAATTAAAAAATGGTTGATAAAAAAAAAAAAAAAGATGGAAAATTAACTTCACAAGACTATGTTGAATTAATGATGGAACAAGAAATGGTGGGAATTATGAAGAAAGTCATTTTATAATTTAAAAAAGTAGATCGACTAAAGAAGAAATTTTATTGAATGGAAAAATGGGTTTACCTCAAAATATAGATGAAGATCATGATAAAATAATTAATAAAAAAAAAAGAAAAAGAAAAATGATCGATCCTGTACTTTTACGTTTAACACGTTAAAAAAATCTTTAAATATATGTTTAATAAAAAAACTTAATCACTTTGTTATGACATGTTGTTGTTGTTGTCTGTGTAAAAAAAGTAGAAAAAATGGAAGAAGAAGAAGAAGGAGAGTACAAAAAGGAGGTGGTTTTGGGGTGGGTATGGCACTTGGAATGTTTCTTCCGCAAGTATTATCAACTACGGGGAAAATATTAAAAATTAATGTTTAAAAAAAATAAAAATAAAAATAAATAAAATGGAAATAGATCCTTCAGAACAAGAAGTTGATCAACATGACACATTATTTAGTAAACCTTTAGAATTTTTTAAACCAAAACCGTATAATGATATGTTTATGGAAACGCGAGAATGTGACATTTATTCGAATCCAAAAGATAAATTTTCTGATGTACATACTTTTACACATAATGGAAATAGTATTGGTTTAATGAAAACAAGTCATGCTGAATTTTCAGCAATTCTTACAATTTGTACTGATGCAGGAGCGCTTGCAGGTGCAGGTGCAAATCTTAACCCTCCACCTATTCCTTTACGTACAATGTGGAAAACAAAAGAATTATTATTAAATGAGAATTTAGTTACACCCGCTGATAATTTTGGTTATTATTCTTCATATGTCAATTTTATATTACGCGAATCTCCAACACAATATAAAGATTCTAAAGAAATAAATTGTTGTTATCTTGATACAGCGGGCCAGATGCAAACTATACGCGGACTAAATACGGGTATGCTTGCTAGAGGGGCGCTTTTAACTAATAGAGATGCTCATCTAATCGATCATATCGATTTACCTTGTTTCAGTAAAAACGGAGGAGAACAATATCTCCCAAGCGCTTTTAAAGTTGAAATAAAATTATCAAGAGCACCGGTTCGAGTGGTGTGTATGCAAGGTGATCACGCTGATTTGAATGTAAATCATGGTAAAATCGGATTGGAAAATTTTAAATTGAAAATTCCATTTTTTAAACCCAAAGAACAATTAACAGACGCTTTAAATACATCATTTGTCACGGATAAAAAAGAAGCTAAATATTATACTTCAACATTACGTACAGTGACAGAAACTGTCCCCGCTGGAAGAAGAAGTTTAATTGTGAACGATATATTTAACGGAAGTTGTCCCGTACGTTTATTTATGATGCAGCTTCGTGAAACTAGTTTTAATGGAACACTTGCAACTAACGCATTTAATTTTCGATGGGAAAATTATTCAAATGTAAATATTTCAGTAAATAACGTTAGTGTAACAACTATAACAGATCAAGTGGAAGCGTATAAATTATTACGTAAAGTACTCAATAAAAGATTTTCAGAAATGCCATTCAGTTATAATGATTTTTGTAACGGTTATTCAATTTTGGGTTTTGATTTAACATCAAATCATGATACTCATTTAAAAGTATTACCTAATCGTCCCAGCGGTGTAGTTAACGCTCATATTGAATACAGCGCAGATACAGTCGCTGGAACGATGATGTTTGTTGGTGAATTTCGTAACGAAATAAAAATCGGAATGAATACCCCAGCTCGTTTATTGTATAATATTTAATCTTACAACAAAGCCCGTATAAATCTTTTTATTCTCTGGAAAGGAAAGAGAAAGGATGGGTAAAGAAAACAAGGGAAAAAAACATATAAAAAAAATAAAAATTGTTGATCCAAAGCAATATTTAAATAAAGGACATATCATCGTTTATCCACTTATTTCAAAATTTAGTTAAAAAAAAATGGAAAAAAAAACGGAATCTGAAAAAAAAAAAGAAGAAGAAGAAGGGGAATCTGACGAAATTTATGATTATTATTCTGATTATTCTGATTCTGAAAAAGAAGAAAAAATTGAAAAAGAAGAAAAAAAGTTAAATAAAAAAAAAAAAAATGAAGAAAAACAAGAAGAAATAAGTGACAGAGAAGAAGAAGAAGAAGAAGAAGAAGAACAAATGAGCGGTATGAGTAGTGAAGACAAAGAAGAAGAAGATGATAATGATGATGATGAATCACAAATATTAAAAACTATTATGTTATATAATCAAATTAAAAAACATTTTTTACCACAAATTACTAATTTTCTAAAAGCAAATATGAAAAAAAAACATATTCTATACAATAAAAGTTTACAAAGAAAAATTTCGATTTTATCGAAAAATATTATAAATAAAAAGATTGCGATAAAATGTTCACGTGAATATTTTCAACTTCTTAAAAAAATAGCGTCTAATAAAATTAATTCACTTGATCTTGAGTTAATGATATGTGAAGATCATTGTTTGGGAATCATTCTGGAAAAAGCTTGTAAATATATTAATTCAATTAAAAATAATGAATAAACTACAATTGGTTGATTCCGCTAAATTAAATGAAATGTTTGAACATATAAAATCTGCTGGTGAAGAAAAAAGATTTTTACAAGGAATTAAAAATCAAGACGAATTTGAACTTAATGAAAAAAAAAAAGATTTGGAGAATCTTGTAAAAAATTCAGGGAATAAACAATATGTTGGGGAAAATATGGTTCAATTTTTAAAACAAAAAAATTATTTGAAACGAAAAAGTGACAGCGAAAAAAAAGAAAAAAAAGATGATAATGATAATGGTGGTGGTGCTGGTGCTGGTTCTATTCCTTCAGTAAACGAAATTAAAATAAAACATTTTTTTTTAAAAAATGGAATGACTGAACAAAATATAAAAATGGGTGATGAAACCATTAATAAAACAGATTTAATATACGATTTATCACATAATGCTAGTAAAGAATCGTCTTTTAATTTATCAAGTAAACAGCATACAGCCGCATTAAAATATTTAAGAAAAAAAATAAATATGCCGGCAAGTTTTATACGAAATACTTTATTAAAAAAAATATATATAAATAAACCCGAAAAAGAAATTGAATACGACGGTCTGGAAAATTTGTTTAAGGAGAAAGAAGAAGAAGAAGAAAAAGATTTTACTATAAAAAAAATAAGATTAACACCATCACCATTTCATTATCGTGAAAAGTTACGAGGTCGAAAACAATGAATTGTGAAGATTTATGTTTTTTAAATCGTTTTCTTTTTACAAATGAAATTAACGAAATAGCAATTCAAAATTGTTTTTTAAAAAAATTTTTCTTGGGTACATTTCCTGCTCATCAGTTTCAAAAAAATATTAAAGAAAAACAAAAAAAAAATGGTTGTTGTTGTTGGATATGGAATACAGATGAAACTCATGAAGATGGTCGACATTGGGTGGCTGTATGGTTAAATAATAATAATGAAATGTATTTTTTTGATAGTTTTGCAAAATCTGTAAATTTTTATGATAGAAATTACTGGAAAGAATATGCAAAAAAAATAAATATTAATTTTATATATTCTCAAAAAAAATCTTTACAATCAATAATTACTTACACTTGCGGATATTGGTGTTTATTATATTTGTATAATAAAAGTAGAAATAAAATTGAAAATAATAATAAATGGAAAATAAAAAATATAAAATATAAACGTAAAATAAATAATGATTTATTTTTTAAAAAAAACATGGATTTAAAATACGGGGAAATTATTAATAAAATTATATTTAAAAAATGTTGTAAAAAGAAAAAAAACGAACAAAAATGTTGTAATTTTTATAAATCTTTTATTAAGAAATAAGAATTTTTTTTTGTTTATTTACACGTATCCCGTTACATCTTACACATTTTTTAATTTTTTTTTTATTGTAAAAAGTTTTTTTAATTTTTTTTTTTCTGAATTTCATTTTTTACCAAACTGATCCTAATGTAAAATGTGTATCACGTCGTGAATTTCTATTTTTTGATCTTTTATATATTCTTCCTCCTCCTCTTTTTCTTTTGAAAACTCGTTGATTTTTAGGAACCCTATATACGAATTCACCACCGCGTTGTGTTTTTTTTCTACCTGCTTTATGCAATGCTTCTAACATAGGACCTATAAACATAAAACCGCCTTTTTGCTTTTTCCGAGTAGCTCTTTTATGCGTCCCCATTTTTAATTTTTTTTAATACCAAATAGTATCCCAACGTCTTCTTTGTTTTGGAGGAACGTATGTAGTTGTACCACCACTTTGAATTCTCTTATAACGACGACGACGATAACCACCTTTTTGTTTTTTTGATTTTTTTGGGTTTTTTTTATACCCCCTCCACCCATAATACTACCCAACCCTAACATTCCTAGGGCTGGTGCTAATAATCCTAAAAAACCGCCTTTTTGACGACGTGACTTCATGACTTTTTTTTTTTGTAGTAAAAAACTTTTTTCTTCTTCTTCTTATACTCTTTTTTTTTTTTAAATAAAAAATTTCTTTTTTTTTTAAAAAAAAAAGTAAAAAAAAGTCAAAGTCAAGATTTAAAAAAATTTTA
Source organism: Paragorgia papillata (assembly GCA_035771165.1). Taxonomy (NCBI): domain Eukaryota; kingdom Metazoa; phylum Cnidaria; class Anthozoa; order Scleralcyonacea; family Coralliidae; genus Paragorgia; species Paragorgia papillata. The sequence continues at coordinate 666,104 of JAWNZC010000199.1, read as the reverse complement.
TTCACATATCATAAATTACAGTATTTTCACCTGGAAAAATATTAGTTCGAATTCGTGAATTTTCATAACTATTTGTACAATTATCAAATAACAAATAACCATACGGGTTTTTATTAACATCATCTAATACATTATCAAATACATTTCTTCTTAGTTTTTTATTATCAGCAATAGTATACATATTTCGTACATCGGCAATGTTTTTAAATATTACATGATATTGACTATTAATACGCGAATTTCGTAATTTTCCATCACCGTACATTAAATTTTGACATATAAAAATTATGATGCGCATCACGCGAAGCGTAATTATTTAGTTTATTTAAATTTTCTTTTGAAGATGTAATAGTAGTCATAAGATCATCTAAAATTATTAAAGTATTATCGATTAAATTCGTTTGTAATTCATCAGCTGACGGAATTTTTTTATTACAATCGATAAAATTAATTTTTATTTCTTTTTCTTTAATCATTTTTTCCATAGTACCATATATTGGTTGTTGAGCCGTATAAAGATAAATAATTTTATTAATTTTCGGTTGAATCATCGCTTCGATAAATTTCAATAATTTATATATCCAAAATGTCTTTCCAGATTGACTAGGCCCACATAATGTTAACATAAAAGGATGTTGAAATGGTATTACAGCGCTGTTCAATTTATCCAATATTTTCTAAAAAACCATATGGAAAAGTATAGAAATTATTTTTAACAACATGTTTATTAAAAGTGAAAGTAAATATTTTAGTTTCATCTTGCATGAAAACATGGTTTAATTTATCTCTTGTTATTTTATCGTTATATGTAATTGTAATTTTTTGATTTTTTTTTTAAACACATTTAGATAATGATTCAAAATTTAATATCTTTTTAACATTTTCATTAATTAAACAAAAACCCTTAATATGAATAACTTCTTTAATTTTATCATTATTATTTTCGTCTTTTTCCTTTAAATTAGTTCGATAAGAATAAGATTTTGGACCTGTAGAACAAAATTGAGTAACCCATTCATTTTCTTTCAATTCATTTGTTAATTCTCCTAAATAATTTCCTGTTTTAACACCGTCTTCGTTATTTTTTTTAACATAAAAAACAGAATCAGTATCGAAATATAAAACACGTTCACCTAGTTCATCAATTAAATCGAATAGTTTTAAACGAGCATAAGCCGTAACAAAACAAGCGATAATTACATTTCCTGTTTTTAACGGAGCTGTCATTTCATCTGTTTTTATGTAAGTAACTGTTAAAATTTCACCATTAATAAAATCGATACTTGTTAATTTTACATTTGAATCATTCGCTAATTTTAATAATTCGTCATACTCGCTTAAAAAATCAACTTTCGTATTATTCTCATTTTGAGCAAATTTCCCCCAAAGCGCGTTTAATATTTGTTTAGCCGTACTACGTAAACCAGGATTGTAAACAATTTTATTTTTATCAAGTAAAATTCCCTCATTTTCATAATAATTTTTAATATATTCATCTATTTTACTTTCGATTAAAACCCCATCAATATCGTAACATTCTTTCGGATATCCCGATGCTTCTTGCTTAATTTTTAAAAAACAATTTACATAATCTTGAAAAAATTTTTCTTTTCGAGAAAAATCATAGATTTCAAAAATTTTTATCATTCGATACCCTTTTTCAATAGCTTTATTTATTTCAATACTTGTCCATGTTCCAAAAATACAAAATTACAAAATGTTCCAAGAATACAAAATTCTTTACATAAACTAGATTCAATATTACCCCCTTTATAACCAATTAAAACATTCTTCGTTTTCTCCATTTTTTCTTTAAAATATGTAAAAAATTCTAATTGACTAAGATAATATTTGTTTTTCCTATAATTGTATAATTTTAATCCATGAATTGAAAATTGATGTCTCACACAACTTTTATTTCTTCCATCCAAATAATTATATGGATTTTCACCAAAAAGATCTTCAGCAAAACAATGAATTAAATCATGTCTTTTTGTTTCCATATCAAAAATAGAAACTTCTCGATAGTAACGTTTGCCATTAATTTGATAACATTCACAATCCATGATATGTGTTACATTTTCAAAAATTTTTTCTCCTTTTTCTTTAAATAAATCTTCATGCTTGTCTATTTGATTAAATTGAGTATCATAGATTGAATACATGTTGAATACTGAAAAAAAATATAAAAATATTTTATAGTTATACTTTTTTTTTACCAAAAAAAAAACTATATAAGAAAACACTGAAAAAACAGAAAAACAGAAAAAAAATTCAAAATGGAGACAATGATAGGGTTTCATATGGATTCGGAAAAAAATAGTCAAGAATTGCTACGAAGATATATAGAAGAACTAAAAAATATGCTTTTAGTTGATGAAAGATTGTGAGAAAAAAAAATTGATGAAGAAAGCCAAAAATACTTGGAATGGTGGTATTACAAAATTATGAATTACATTCATCGTGTAGCAACTGTGCAAGGACGTCTTCAAAAATTACTTTCACAAATTAATGAAGAAGAAAAAAAAGAAATATTACCTATTTGGAAAGTGTTATCAACAGCAATTAACATTTACAGAAAACAGAGGATTCAACGAAATATAAATGAACCACTAGATAATTCTATTATTACATGTGTGATTATGATAAAACATGCATTATACCGATTAGAAAAAATTCTATCTCCACAACAACAACCAGCATTAATGAAAGTACATCTACTTGATAGTTACTTAATTACCTGGGAAAATTGTCTTGAACTAGTTCAATAATATTTGTTTAAAATATTCATAATTCTCTTCACAAATTAATCTTTTATGACATGGGCAAGTTATTTTCTTTTTCATCTCTTCAAATTCTTTGTCATAATTTTTCACATATCGATGCTTGTATCTTGTAAAATCTTCATTAAACCGTTTGCAAACTTCTTCATTATCATTTTTCAAAATATCCAAGGTGATGGGTAGAAATAATTCAATCATCTTTTTATGATTAACATAAGCGCAACATTTTTTTTTCCATATTTGTATTAGTTCTTCACTTATCACTTCAATATAAATTGTTCTTAATAGTTCAGCACAAAAATTTATATTTCTAGCATCACAACTGTATTCTCCAAAACAAGAGAAGAACAAAGGATTTTGAGAATTCATTTTTTTTTTTTTCAATTCATTTCAATCCTTATATATATTAATAAATTTTATTTTTTTTTACTTTTCACTTTATATGGTAACATTATTTTGTATAAATTAAGCGTTAATTATTTCAAAAATTACATTCATTCATTCATCATGAATAAGAGATCATCTGAAAATCTTTTTGATGAAAGAACTGATAATAAACGAATAAAAGAAGATGATATTACTTGGAAATGGATTTTCACAATGATTCCATCATTCCGTAATTTTCATAATCGTTATTTTGGATATCTCTACTGGTGTATTGGTTTGTTTCATTTATATTCTGGTGGATTTACAAAATTAATTCAAAGAGAAGAAGAAGATGAAAAATCAGCACATGAATGTGGAGAACCCTACCCGATTTGGTTGTTTAATGGAACTCCTAATAAAATGTATAAAATTGAAAAAGAATTTTTACCTTACGTGACTATATCGAACGGCGTTAATTACTTTTTAGTACCTGACATTAACGATAGTGATGATAAATGGTGTATAAAATACGATCGAGATCTAGCAGAATTTATATTATTTCGTGACAATAGATTTCTTTTTTCTTTTTTTCCAAAAAAATCCGTAGTTAATGAATATTATTTTCAAATGCTAACATGTGATTTTGAAAATTTTGAAAATGAAAAAATCCCGCAAAACTGGTTTAATATTTTAATATGTAAAAGACTTTCAAAACCTCCAATGATAAATACGCCCTTCACAGCATGTTTATACAAAGGAAGATGTTTGGAAGACAAAACGTTTAACATCTATACATTATTATACAATGTTATTTCAAACAAAAATTATTTGAAAGTTTGTTTTTTTCTATTTTCTCTAGCTCCAAATCTTTTTTATCAAACCGTTGAGTGTTTCAACTGTGAATGTAATATAAACGAAGTATATAATTTAGTATTGTGTTTCTTATGGTATTGTGATGCTCATAATCCAACCGGTGTATTAAAACGAAATCGAAAATACTCGTACAATTCTCAATTAATGGTAACACATATACGACTATTTGGAGGACTTGGTAGTATAAGTTGTAAATATAAAAATTGCCGACAACAAGGTAAATCTCCTGAAATAAATAAAGGATACGAAATGTACGAAATTGATATGCTATCTGACGAGCAAATAGAAATAAAAAAAAAAAAAAAAGAATTTACTCGCGCGAACCGCAAACTTATCATCATTGTAATGAACATAATGAAAGCGTTGACGGAAATGAAATCGAATTTTTTACTCGTAATGATGATAATTTCTTTAAAATCATGGCGTTAGCTAATTTTGATGACGTTTATTTAACCGTTAATAGTATGATTCGAAATTTATCATCAAAAACTACTGATCAATTCAAAGAAGATTTTCAAAAATATAAATACAATAATAATAATGATTTATTACTGTAGCATATCATTTAATTTATTAAATGAAGAAATGTAAATATCTCTATTTTCAAAAACAAAAACACTATTTTGTAATAATTCTAATTCTTTACATAAATTTTCATGTTGGTTAAATGTTTTTATTTTACAAGATAAATTGTTACTTAATATAGCAAATAAAGTCTTTCCTACACGTCCATTACCGTCCGAAAACGGATGGATATATTGTAATGAAAAATATACACGTGTTATAATATTTTTACTTAAAGAATTCTTAATATAAAATTCGTCCAATAGTATCATATATTCATCTATATATTCGGGTAAAGGAGGGTAATGATTTCCTATTATTCTTCTAAAATTTGAATATTCACCACCGTTTTTCATGCAATATTTATGTAAAAAAATACATTTTTTTTTTTTCATTTTTTCCATTTTTTCTTTTTTTTTTAAATAAAAAATATTAATTGCATTACTCAATTTTCCACAAGAATACCAAAAAAAACCATTACCCTCGTTTTCTTCCATTTTCACTACATCGTAAGCAAAAATTTTAACTTTCAAATGAAATAATAATTCTTCTTTTTTCATTGTTTTTTTTTTATTGAAAATAATATGATGTTATTATCGCCGATGACGCTAACAATGTCAAAAATAAAAAATCTTTTTTTAAATATTTTCTTTCTCTTCTTCTTTTAATTTCACGTTCAAAATAATCTGTAGCTTTTAAATCTTTTACTGTCAATTCCACAAGAAATTCTACTTCTTCTTTCGATATTTTTCCGCTTTTTTCACAAATTAAAATTAATCCATAAAAAAACGATAATTATTGCCTCATTCACCTCGTCGTTGTTAAACCTTCGATAAATCTGATGTAACTGATTACAGTCGAATTCCATGTGTCTTACTATTGTTTCTTCCATTACCTTCAAAATTTGTTTTTCCAAATATCGATTTTGATAGATAATTCCCTTATCTTTAAGTCGAGTAATAATAACATTCATCTTACTTTCTTTTTTTCTGATTTTTTTAATTCGTTTCTGTATCTACTCTCCATTAACTCAATATCAATTAAACATTCTTTTATAGCAGTTTGTTTATCTATTTTTTTTTTTTAATCATAAAAAGACGTCTTAATTCTTTAAATTTATTTTCTGCAGCAACTATAATATCGCTATTTGTTTTTGTATATATTGGAAATTCTAATATTTTAACTTGTTTTTTGGTTAATAATAATTTTCTAAGATAATATTTTTCTTTTTTTTTCTTGTCTTGTTCGAGGATTTCATCATCTTCTTCTTCTTGTTCACGTTCTTCAAATTCAGCCCTTAACAAATCTAAATTTTTACCTTTTTTTGGCATTTTAAATTCAGTGAATACCGAATCACTCCCTAAAGGATTAATTACTTTATGGGGTATAAATCCCGACGGTGGATGTTGAGGATGAGGATATGTCGGAGGTGAGGGACTTGTTTCTAACTCTTTCATTAGGGTATCAAACGATGGAAGTGGAAGTTCCTCTTGAAATGTTTCCATTCTTAACTCATACTCGATTAATCTCTGTCGTTCTTCTACTTCAAAATTGTATTCAATTAATTTCTTTTCTCTTTCTATCTCTTCTTCTTCTTCCCGTCTTCGCACCTCTTCCATACGGTGAACCTCTTCTTCTTCCAGACGACGACGTTCTCTTTCTTCTTCTTCCAAACGAACACGCTCCTGTTCTCTACGCTCTTCTTCCAAACGAATACGCTCTTCCTCCAAACGAACACGCTCTTCTTCTTCCAAACGAACACGTTCCTGTTCTCTACGCTCTTCTTCTAATCTTTTCTTTTCAGCTACTAAAAAAATAAAAAATAAAAAATAAATAAATAAATAAATAAATAAATAAAAAAAACTATTTCCAAAAAAATCACATTTTATTCTACATTACCTCTATCTAAATCTTCAGCGGAATAACCAGATAACATTGTAACAAGTCTATCAAAACTTGATTTTGCTTCATTTGGGTCCATCACCAAAAAAATCTTACAACTAAATAAATAAAAATAATTTTCTTACTTTTTTTATTTAAAATAAATCTCCAAATACGTCATTATTTTTTTTCTTATTTTTTTTCAAAAAAACTTTTACACCATATATGGTATCAACTTCTCAATTCTAGTTCCTTCTGAATAGATTTAAAAGAGAAAAAAACAAAATACTTAGAAAATCAATCACTACTTGGAAATCAATTAGTTGGAAACGAAAAATGAAAAAAAACAAACAAATACTTGGAAATCAAACACTACTTGGAAAGCGAAAAAAAAAAAAAAGGATAATATTTTAAAAGAAGCAGAAAATCATTTCAACAAAGAAGAACTGATCAAATCGAAAGATCATTACTGGTTAATGAAACGTTTACAAAAGACTACAATAAAAATATGGGAGCACGGTGCAGACAAAACATTCTCAAGATTTTGTAGTGTAGAATTTTGTTTACGTGATTCTGAATTTTGTGGATTTTGTCATGACGATTGCAATAAAGATCAAGTTTGTTTATTTCCATCGTGTTCAACGTGTGTGAAAGAAATAATTAAAAAAAACGTTTTTTACTTAGAACTAGGAACAGTTCTTATCCGAACAGAAATCAATCAACTATTTTACTCGCCGTCGGTCATACCAGGTATTGATTATGAAACAAAATACAGACAATTAAACGAATATTATAAAAAACTAATTCCATTTTCTAACTCAATTAATAACCAATGTATAAGAAGACCAGTTAAACAACAACAACGATGGAATCATTGTCAGTGAAAGTCAATAACCAATGTAATATTTTCTTTAAGTTCTTAGCTAATGTATTTTGAACGAACGAATTATACAATAAACTTGTCCTGATTGTAATCTTTATACAAACAATTAAACGAATATTATAAAAAACTAATTTCATTTTCTAACTCAATTAATAACCGACGTATAAGAAGACCAGTTAAACAACAACAACGATGGAATCATTGTCAGTGAAAGCCGATAACCAATGTAATATTTTCTTTAAGTTCTTAGCTAGCGTATTTTGAACGAACGAACGAATTATACAATAAACTTGTCCTGATTGTAATCTTTATTACTTCTTCTTCGTCGTTCCGTTTTTTGAATATGAGAGTAAAATGAATTATACAATAAACTCACCCTGGTTGAATCTTTATTACTCCTTCTTCGTTCCGTTTTTTAATATGAGAGTAAAATGCTGCTTCCAAGTATTTTTTTTTAATTCTACCCAATTAAAAAAAAAACACCTTATACTAACCCGATTAAAAAACCTTCCAGAATACCATTTCCAAGTACTAACCGATTAAAAAAAACTTTTTAACGCTATTTTCCAAGTATTTTTTTTTAATTCTATAACTAATCCGATTAAAACATAATACTTGGAAATAGATACTTAGAATGGTGTAAACAACATTCCAATGATCAAAAATAGAATACTTAGAAATCAAATACTTAGAATTAGATCATTTTTGAGTAAACAACATTCCGATCATACCAATCATTAATCTTTAGACTTGGAAAAAATATAATACTTGGAAATAGATACTTAGAATGGCGTAAACAACATTCCAATGATCAAAAATAGAATACTTAGAAATCAAATACTTAGAAATAGATCATTTTTTTGAGTAAACATCATTCCAATCTTAGACATGGAAAATATAATAAATAGAACACTTAAAGCGCTTTTTTGAGTAAACATCGTCATTAACCTTAAAGGACTGTTCATTATAAAATAAATAAAATGGAGAACTGGGTGGTAAAAGATGAAAATACGACAACAGATGGTTGGTGGGTTATGAAAATAACGATGAAAAACAGGATTAAAAAGATTCGATGTAGCAGAGATGCACGAAACTTTAAAGAAATATACTTTCTTCTTTCCGAAGTTTGGGAGGTGAAAAAACCGTCAAGAAATCAAGAAGAAGAACAAAATCAAGAACAATAAACAGACAGACATGATTTCAACAAATAAACTGATTATAGTTTTATTTGTTATATATATATTTTTTACATTACTTTTATTTTTATATCTCTTAGAAGAACTTCAAGACACTCGATATCGCGAAATGTTTTTTTACTATCCTAATTAATTAAATCTCATTTCTACTACAACTAAATCATTTGTTCATTGTTGTCGTTATTCAATTTTATTTCTTTCTTGAATTGTCTCAATTCATTCTTGTTTCTTTGTTCTTCTGTCCAACACCACTTCCCGACCATCTTTCAAATGCACGACAGTTTTTTCATCATAGTCGCAATAACAACAACCGCCATCTTGCTGTTTAGCTTCTCCTCCGTTCACTCTTTTGTTCAGTTCATCGGCGCTATGCTCCTGAGAATAATGTATAAACAAACAAAAAACAATAATTGTAGCAGCATACAGATACACAAATTTCCACATATTGGTTTGAAATATTTCAAAGAAACACGCAAGCAATGTTAAAAACATAACAAAGTAAAAAACCAAAAAGCATTCACGCTTTTATAATTTCCAAAATCACTTAAAAATACTAAATTAATAATTCCAAAAACCCCCAAATAAGGTGATAAAAGATTAAAAAAGCATAAAAAACATGGAAAACAACGGGTGTCTATAATCCGTTCACTCACTCACTCAGACAATCAAAATGGAGAACATCGAACAATCATTTAATAAAGAAAAATGTGATATCTGTACCAACGCGTTTAAAATAATACCTGTTGGACTACTACACAAATGGAAGAGTACTTATCGACATTATCTACATACCATTTCAAATGAATTATCACCATCATATCCCTATTTTAAATTTGCTTTAATCTTCTTCACTGAAACAGAATTTTATCATTGGTTGAATACTACTACAGGAGGTTTTACTTATGATGAAGACTACGTTATGGTGTACAAGCCATCAGGACGTCATGCTCTATTTTTAACAGAAAACGTCGATGAACACTGTATTAAACTATCAACACAAACATGTCTTAAATGGATTACTGCTGCTGTAGAACGACAACACGCTATCTTAGATTATAATCTTACACCCGGATCTGAACGTAGCTTTTTAATTGAACTAGCAGTACAAATAAAAAATAAATATAAATGTGAAAAAATTCTAAGACTTATATTTTCACTTTCATGCAAACACATAAATAAAAATAATTATGAAAAAACTATAGCGAAAAGGAAAAGAAAACGTAACGAAGACGAAGAAGAAATTATCATTGAAAGTAAGAACAAAATACTTTTTTTTACCTCTCTTTCTCTTCTCAAAACAATAACTTGCTCAATTACATATTTCTGGTTTTTTAATAATTCGTTCTGTTTTTTTAATAATTCGTTTTCTTCGCTATTTAATTCCTCTAAATTATCAAGCAATTTTATTTCCTGTCTCACCCACTCAACCATTCTCGTAAAAATAAATTACCTTCATAAGCTCCTCGAAACTTATAGTTTTCGTTGAATCTTCTTTACATCTATTAAACAATTCCCTCATAACTTCAGGGTTATTATTCAGATAAATAGCAAGATTAGAAACAACAGCTCTCTCCATTTCTTCAAAGTAAATATTTTTTTTTATTTTCTCACTATTATATAATATATATTCTCAATTTATTTTTTTTTCTCCTTTTATAGATGTGTGATCCTTTCTGTATTGTTTGTTCCCGCGAAATTACACACAAAAATCGACAATGCTTTTACTGCTGTCCTGAATGTGAATATTCCATCATCTTTTGTAAAGATTGCAAAGAAGATGATGATAAAATCAGAACTATGGTATTCGATAGATGTGATTTTACTGGAAATATGAAATGTAGAAATCGACAACTGCGCTGGTGGCGAAAATATTTTTCAGACAGAACTGCAGAATATAAAACTTTAGAGGAAATTAAAAAAAATTACTTTGGAAACATAGATGTAGAAATAAAACTTGTAAATAAAAAATAAAAAATGAAATACATTTTTTTTACCTTATAAGGAAAAAAAAAAACATTAAAGAAACGGAGTTTTATAATTTTTTTTACACATAACAAAAAATGGAGACCATCGAAACATCATTTAACAAAGAGAAATGTTCTATTTGTACAAATAATTTTGAAAGACTACCGGCAGAACAAATGCACAAATGGTGGGATACTTATCAACATTATCTATACAGCTTGACAAATGAAACAACACATGCATATCCGTTATTGAAGTATGCTATAAACTTCCCAACTAAACTCGAATTCAGAAATTGGTGTATAACAAAAAGATTTCCTAATTCAGAAGAAGAAAACTACGTTACGGCCTATAAAGAAGATCAAATACATACTCTATTTACAACGAAAAACTACGATGTCGAACAGAGCATTGAACTGAATACATACGTTTGTCTTCGATGGATTATGCATACTATACAAACTGAAGGAGCCGAATTTGACTATCAACTTACAACGCAAGTTGAATGTAGTTTTTTAATTGAACTTACAATAGAGATGACAGATACAATAAAATGTGAGAAAATTCTAAAACTTTTATTATCAATTTCATGTGAACATGAAAAAAACTATGAAAGTTTTATAGCAAAAAGAAGAGATAAAAGGAAACAAGAAACAGCAGAAATCTTAGCAACTATTGATACTTAATCTTTAAATGTAAATGAAATATAATTTTTTTTTTACCTCTTTCAATTGTAATGTATAATCTTCATAAAACACAACTTTTCCCAAAAACTTATCAAAATTATTTTTGGTCAACTCATCAGTAGTCCAGAAATAACCCAAAGGACAAGTTGTTTTTCTGGATCTTTAGCGACCACTTCAAAAAAAAGTACCATTGGTTTTTCTTCTTCACTATCATCATCTCCTTTAATATTTTTCCCACCACGTAAAATCAAATCATTATTGGAATAAAATTCGCGAAAAAAATTCAATTGTTCAATGTCATAGAACCTATTCGTCTTCTCCCACTCTCCCATCGTAAAAGAAAGATTGGGTAATATAGTTATTATCAAATATGTATATTATATAGAAAGACAACTTTTTTCCCCCCCAAAAAAAACCCCGTTTTTTTTTATAGAAAATGGTTGTAGACGGATGCGTTTTCTGTTGCTGCTGCTATCAACAAATTCTTCACGAATCTCTTCAACGATTCTATTCATGTCATGAATGTAAAATTCACATTATCTATTGTAACGAGTGTAGAAAATGTAGTAAATACCGTATGCAAAACATAGTGCTTAATAAATGTAATAATATTGTCAACCAAAAATGTGTAAATAGACGAAAGCGATGGATGAAAATATTTTTAAAATGAAAAAAGTCTTTAAAACGATGTGATAATTGTATTAAAAAGTCTAATTTTCTAAAAAAATGCAAATTGGTGTAAAAGATATTTTTTGTTAATAAAAAAATAAAAATATATATATTTTGTTTTTTTTCGACCGTTTTAACTAAAAAATTTAAAAAAAATTTTTTTAAGTTTTTCCATATATGGAAAAACGTAAAATTTCAAAAAAAAAGAAAAAAAAAGAAGTATATATTCAATAGCAATTTTTTTTATTTAGTTTTTTTTCTTAGCGGCATCCAACCTTCACGGTATCAACGTTCACTACTTCTATACTTCAAAGAAAAAAAATAAATAAATTTTTTTTCCCCGTTTTTCCATATATGGAAAAACGTAAAATTTCAAAAAAACCAAAAAAACACACACACACAAAAAAAAAAAAACCTGACCGCCCCGAACACAACCACACCCATGAATTAATTAAAAAATAAAGCAGCCAACACCCACTCTCTAGCACCCTCCGTCCAAAATCGAAATTAATTTATTCCTAATGAACTACGATTGGTTGAAAAAAAAAATAAAACAATGATTGGTTAAAGACTAGTACCCAATCTCCAACACATAAAAAAAATTCCACATATATTAGTACACTACTGAACAATTGAACATGGCGCAGTTGGGTTCAGGCGTGTGCCAACGCGTGTGTGTGTGATAGCACGCGTCCTGCCTCCTCCACAGGCCCTATTGCATCATGGACAGGTCACACACGCCGAATTTAGGGCCTGCAAGATCCTGTAAAAAATTTGGCAAAACTTGGCACGGAATAAATTTGCATAATTAACTACCGTTGTTAATAGCCATGGCTATTAATTTCCGAAGATTTTGAAGGACATTGAAGACTTTATAACATACGAATCCTAGCTTTAAAATGCAGGAATTGTTGAAGAAAGCAATTACGGTTGAACTTTGTCAGTTCGGCCGGAATAATCAACGAAAATACACTTTAGTCTACCCAGAGACTCTTTGGTTTATACTTTTTCGGTTTCCACAACAACTGAAACTTGAATTACGCTACACTATAGCCTACAATTTAACAAAATTAAATCTCATTAACTCTTGGTCAGTTGACAGTCTTCGATAGCTAAATAAACCAAAAAACAATACGAAAACCTGTTACTTTCCTGACCGTCGAATTTGCTTTTGTTCGGCAGATATTTTCCCCTTCAATTCCTTTTTGTCGCTAAAAATATTATTGGTAGAAGGTCGGTAATTCTAAAACATATTGGTTTCTTCATTGTCATGATCTGTAAGAAAGTTTAGACCGAATTTCCTGGTGGGTCACAGTGTTAAAAGAACTTGGACGTACGTTTGTCGAACAGCGGCCGGAAACTTGCAGGCCCTCTTAAAACTACCGCCTCTAGGGCCTAGTCTCGCTGTGCATAATGGGATCAGTCACCATTTTGTTTACAGGATCTGGCAGGCCCTCTCAACAGCGTGACCTGTCCATGATGCAATAGGGCCTGTGGAGGAGGCAGGCACGCGTCAAACGAAAAGGACTGCTACCAAACATACAAGATACGGTATACCATGATGTACTGTAACCCATACAGTACCTGTATGTAGCATGGGGGAGGAGACGTTGAGTGCTAAGTCCCTCCTAAACTATTGAATTGGGGTATGGGGTCTGAACTTAGAACTGTGCGTTAATGTTGTTGTGCCATTAACAGAAATGTTGGGGATTTTTAGGTTTAAACCAACTACAAAAGATGTTTCCAAATTTGGCACCCAAATTGATAGAAGAATATTTAGAAAGGGCAAATGGTTGTGTGCCAACTGCAGCAGAAGCATTGCTAGATGAAAGTGGTGGTAAGTGCTTGTTATAGTAGAGTCTGTTGTAATGTTTTATTGAAATATGGCAATGCTATATAAAATCTTGTATTGTGATTCACTGAACTACTGTACTCACAGTCTATTGGTACCATTTGACAACTACCGTATACAAGTTGGAAAAAGACAAGTTGGTTTTCAATTCAAAACAATCACATAGAAATCTTGTTTTGCATTATAATGTTTATATTATAATGTTTTATCTGATGACAATAGTTAGTTTAATAATTTAACAATTTGTGGATCTTGTTTTGCATTATAATGTTTATATTATAATGTTTTATCTGAGGACAATAGTTAGTTTAACAATTTAACAATTTGTGGACATTGTTTAAACCATGATCAGCGTTATTCAATAATTGTTTATCACTTTAATTAACATTCATAATATATTTCTCTCTCTTGTACATGTACAGTACTGTAACTTTGTTTTTCATCATGTGTGTTTTCTCTCCAGCTACATGTCAGTCTTTTAATAAGAAGTGAAAAATGATTATTTCAAGCATGCATTTAATTGATTAATTATCATATCCATATTTCAATCTGTGTTGATTTTAATACAAGAATGTAAAAAAAGGACAGTATAAACACATGTTCAAAATCTTTTTACATTTCCTTTAACATACATGTACATGTATAACTGGTTGTCCAACAAGTTCATGTTTTATATATATATATATATATATATATATATATATATATATATATATATATATATATATATATTGGAATTTTTATATTAGGTGACCATAAAGTCAATGATAGTTCCTCAGATTCTGAACTTGAACAAAGCCCTTTTGGTCCAATGACAACATGTGGTATTTCCAGTGTTAAAGTTCAGCTGGGAGTAAGAAATGTTATGGAGGAACAAAAGCAAAATTTAATGCTAGAAGGTATTGAGCGGATAAACATCAGGAGGGAGGATTTGTGGAGAGAGAGCATTGCAGTCTTTAAAAATCCTAAATTTAAAGTAAAATCCGCCCCAATGGTAAGATTTAAAGGAGAAGCAGGAATCGATGGTGGAGGGCTTCGTAAAGAGTATGGATCTTTGTTGCGTGCAAAGATCTTTTCTACTGAAGCCAAACTCTTTGAAGGCATTGAAGATCGGAAGATGCCAATCTTCTCAGTAGGAGGCATACAATCCCAGCTATTTCAAGTGGTAGGCAAAATGATTTCGTATCTTATTGTTCACTTGGATATTGGTATTCCTTTTCTCAGCCCCCCAGTCTACCAGTACATTGTGCATGGATCTCTGGAAGATGCTGCGAGTTCATGTTCTATAAAGGATATTTGTGACTTTGAAATCCAAGAATTGATAACAAAGGTACAGTATGATTTGGACATTTGTTACCCTACTGTACATTGTTTTTACGTTAAGTCAGTCCTTCCTTTATTATTATATTTTGATTAATGCGGGATGGTTTTATGTACAGTAACAGAGAAGGGGCAGGTTGTTGAGGCCGTCCTAACTTACCAAAATTGGAAATGTTTTGACCTACAGTACAATATAAATAGGTTATTAGGTACCTGGAATTGGAACCATTATAATTTTTTGGGTTTAAAAAAAATGGTCTAGCTTTTGCATTTGACTACCTGTTCTACATGTGCTGTAATGCAATAGAACTTTCACCTTGAGTAACAGAAGCTGACACAGGGCCAAAAAATGTTTCTTTTGGTGGAAAATATAAAGTTCATGGAAGCGCAGAAATACTAAATGTAAATTTATTTCAAGTTTTGATCAGGATATATCTTGTTCAACACATGAAACAAATTCCATGTTTTCAAGCGTCCATGTATTATTCTGTTTATTATATAAAAAATAGACCTATAACAGTGAACTCTAACGATTTCATGACAATCGGCACATGTGAGATTACTGTATAAATAATCACACAATGCGAGATTATCGGTTTTATTAGTGGTGGAAAAATCTATAAACCACTTTATTTTATATAATGAAACAATGTAAATAAGTGTATTTTATTGTGTAATTACGTTCCATATAAATGGTAAAATTGAAATACAAAACTTTAACATCTAATTATGCTTTTCCAAAGGTGACAAAATTATTATGAATTTCCACATATTTTCTATCTTTAATATTGAAAGGTAATTTCTGCAAAATCAGAAGATGACCTTGCACCTGTCAAACGTGATGGTATATTAAGTGATTGCCTGGTAAATGCTGGTTGGTTGGAAGGCATTTGTTTGACAAATCGGGAGTTGGCTATCCAAACGTTGATGGTTCACTTTGTACAACAAAAGCGAAAAGAACCAATTGCTCATTTCTGTAAAGGGTTAAGCACGCTTGGCATTTTAAACCTTGTGAGGTCTCAACCTGAGATGATGAAGAAATATTTTATCGCAGAAGACAAACCCCTAACCAGTGAAGATATTGTTGGCCTTCTAACTTTAGAAGAAGATGGTGAACCTCAATCCCTAGATGAGAATTCACTGTGTGCGTATAATTTCTTGCACCAGGGAATAAAACTGCTGGAGCAAGGTACAACTTTAACAGTCACTTAAATTAATGTACATGTACATACCGTAAACCGATATCATTTATGTAATAACATTCTGTTGTGTCAAGTTCAGTTCTGTTCTACATACATGTGAAAAACTTTAGGTTCACAATTTACTGTATGAAGAGGACTATTGTTTCATTAGTGTTTGTTTTTCTCTTTCTTTTTGGCAGAGCAAGGAAGTGATGGGTTAAGCAAACTTCTGCAATACATGACCTCATTGACAACGATACCACCACTTGGTATGGAAAAGAAAATCGAGGTGCAATTTGACAATTACGCTTCTTCATTCTTCGCAGAAACCTGTGGCTTGATTATCAGAGTTCCAACCATTCATGGAAAATTTGAATCATTCATGGAAAAGTTGTTAGAAGCAGTTGAAAACAGCACTGGTTTTGGAAATGCTTAGAAATAAAATCAGACCTGACATAAACTTTTTGGTAGAGGAGAAAAAAACATTGGATGTTATACTGTACAAGACGTATACTATTTAACTGCATTAGGGATACACAGACTGTCACTCATCTATAGATTCTATAAGTTCCAGTTGTGGTCAGAAATCATTTTACTGTTCATGTACTGTAATTACAATATTTTGCTACTGTGATACAGTGTGAATCTGAAAAATAGAACCTGTTATTTTTTTTCTGGTCATGCCTATAAATTCAAATACAAATACATTTTTTCATTTAAGCTCTTAATTATTGTTAAATCGAGGTTTGAATTTCCAAAATGGTAATGTGAGGATGACGTCAGAGTAGGCATAATTTGCATACATAATGTTCTGTTGCAGGAGAAATACTGTATTGCCCAATTAACACATTAATGACATACTTGAATAGTATATTCTATATTATTATTTTTCACTCAAATCGTCATGTGGTTTGTTGTACGTAAAGAAAAAAAGAAACACAAAAGGCTACTCTGACATCATTACCATTTTTGAAAAACAAAGTTCTTCAATATAACAAAAAATAAAAGCTTAAATTCAAAATTTTTTCTTGTCATTTTACAGTTAAAATGGAAATACCTTAGTTCCCACTTCCACTTCTGTAGTTCGTTGTGTATTACTGTTTTTCTGTAGCCGCTACCGAAGCCTGAGAATTTTTTTTGTTAAAAACTGTACAAAAATAGTGTAATTTAGCTTTAAATGGCATTTAAAAAACTCAAATAATTCATGAGGAAAACACAAAGAAAAATCATAACCGTATCGTGGTTTTATATCCGATAAAATTTTCTCCTGATTTACATAAACTTTAGCTTTGATTTTCTCGCCTTAGACAACGTTATTTTTCAAAATTACTACGCCAACGAACTTACCAAATGGTGATCGTTTTTAAGCCATTCAAAACACTCCTGCTCGTGTTTTAAATAGTACTTAATCATAATACAATGGATGTTTATCCCAAATCGATACCAACAGACGAATATAAATCAAGAATTGGCGACTTTCATCACTAGACTTTCCTCACGCTTCAGCAGCGGCTACAGAAATACAGTAATACACAAGCAACTATAGAAGCGGAAGTGGGAAGTCAAGGTATTTCCATTTTGACTGTAATATTAATTTTTCGTAGAATCCATATAAAAAATATCGTATTTGGGTTTATAGGCACTTTAATGGCCCATTCACACAGGCAATTATTTTGGTGATATTTCTCATTCAGACGCATGCAATTGAGTGGTTGGCTGACAAAGTTGCTTTGCACAAAAATGGTCAAATACATTAGTAAGTCAATCCATTCACATGCGTCAAAACGAGAAAAATCGCAGCTATAATCACCTGTGTAGATGCGCCTTAATAATTTATTATGGTGCATAATTAGTCTGTTATTGGAAACTAGAACTATCACTTTGCACCTACAGTAGTTTTGATTTTATCTTGTCAAGGTTTTGTTATACTACATGTAAAATTGATTAATATACTGTAAATGTATAAACATTTTAGATTTATTACGCACTGTGGGTAGTTACAAATTCAATTGCTTCCAAATAAATATCAATCCCATATGAGTTACTTTCTCTTTTTCAACAAGTTCTTGATACTGTTCTTGGGAAAGTGGACATCCTGTTTCTGGGACCTCAACCCTGTCGGCATCTACTTCTGGTTCTGCTGGAAGTGGACCATCCCAATCAACCCCATACTGCTGAAATTCGTCCTGTAAAGAAAGATGAAGAAAAGTGTGGTTAAGGTGGCTCACTACTGCTTCTTGCAAAGTAAACAACATGCAAATTGCAAACTCAAATAGTGCCCATGGAAATTTTGGGAAAGAATGAGTCTACAGTTACACTGTATGCACAGAGTAACTGTCAAGACATCAAATACTGTTAAAGTGCACATTGAAAATTCATCCCCCATTTTTTATTATTATTGTTTTTGAAAGAACATTTAAAATAATGAAAATGGCTTTTACTGCATGCCTTTCTGATCTTATCCCATTGTTGATTGTTGAGTTATTAACTACAGTACAACATTTCAGGTATGACATCAATTCATTAGTTGTGCATAGCATAAAATGGAAAATCAACTATATATTCTCATTAGTTTAACTAAACTGGCTCAAACTACTGAGAAGTACAAAGCCATTTTCCATTATTTTAAATGTTCTTTCAAGGGGTGAATTTTCATGTCATGCGCACTTTAATTGTAAATTGTTTCAACAGTTGCTATGGCAACAGTAGCATTTCAAAATGGCCACAAATTAACATTTAATTAAATCTATTTCATAAATGAGTTGGGAGATCCCCAATTTTTTTGTAAAATTATAATAATAGACAGATTTAAAAAAAATTTTGCAGATCCAATTTAAAAAAAACCCCAACTAAAAACCATGATATTCAAAAATAACACCTTGGCTTTTGATATATTCTTTTGAGGAATTAGAAAGGCAAACAAAGTACCACTGTGGTACTTTGTTTGCCTTTCTAATTCCTCTTTTTCATTCTTCATATTCTTACCATCGTAGTTGGCTCATACACATCTCGTACAGCAACATGTTGGGAGCTCCTGAGATTGAGAAGGCCAAGAATGTAAAGTTGCATGGGACTTCTGTTGCCAGCAGTTCTGATCCTGTGCTGTAAATACCCTTGCCTCCAACTCTCAATGTATCTGTTTACTCTTGGCATATACACATAGTGTATAGCAAACAAATGGAGTGGGTTTGAAGGTTCTAACATTCCATTATCTTCTAAGTGGTAAAATAAGTGATAATAAATATAAGAGACACCTTCAAACAAGTCACGCCACAATCTTTCAATCCTCTGATTGTGAACGCTTCTTCCAGTGATCATACTGCCCCTTCCTGGCCCCCTTAAAGGATGTTGCAGCATATATAGGGAGACTGCTGTATTTTCTCCACCTTTATCTGACCGAACTCGAGATGGTAGTCCATACTCTGTAACTGCACCCATAAAACAATTCAAGACAGTTTCAGCACGATTGTTGGTGCTGCACTTTAAATACACTGGTATTCTTGTGTACCCATCCACTCCTCCATGTATAACCATTCTCCACCTGAAAAGTAGATTAAAACTTGAACTTGATGATAATAATTTATCAAAGTAATTTCATTGAAAATTTGAAAAAATGTTAAAAACAGCAAAAAACAAAACAAAAACAAAACCCAAAAAACCTATGTACCAGGTTAAACATTGTAAAGTGTACACAGTGGTATTACTGCATTTATCTGTTTGTTGATGAGTATAGAAACAATTGAATCACAATATCAGTTATACAATGTTGATCAGAATAATTTTTTATACGAAAATATGGACTTAAACTAAAAATTCTTTATGCAAAACTAAGAGAGGGCTTTGGCCATTCAAAAAGAAGAATAAATTTTCAATAAATAATAATACCCAGCAATTAACTTTTGCACTGTATTCCCAAGCCAAGTGGCAAATCCATAAAAACAAAAGAATTACCATTCATATTTCATTATTTGGTCTATTACATGTTGGAACGATGAAGTTACCACCCAACATGGCAACTGTGATGTCAGCTGCAAGAGCCCAATATACTTTACAACTACATGTACACATGCATAATACACTTGTGCTGAAATGCTGAAATGCCAACTTTCATCTAATCATAATCCTTTTTAACAAATATTAGCCCAGGGCTTATCATAAGTTTATAGTAACAGTTTACCAAAGATAAGCTGCAAGACTCACCTGATTAATTTGTGATTCCCATCTATATGCCATAATGCTAATGGTCCTGACACACTGTACTGCCTTCGTGGAGTCAATCTCAACCACCTAACTGCCACTCCTTCTGGGTCAACTCTTCGCATTGATTCCCTGACTCGCATTTGTGAGGGTTTCAAGCCAGCAACTGTGAGCTGGGATATCACTCGGCGGTAACCTGCATTTGGAAACTCCTCCAAAATTCCTCTAACTTTTTCATCAAGCTCTTCATCAGACATAGGAGCCACATTCTGCCTAACGGACAGTCCGTATTTCTGCATTCGTCTAAAGAGTGTGCTTTGTGAAACTCCCAAGGCCTGAGCAATGTCAGGCACTGATAACTCATAAGTTAGGAAGTAATTAAGTTGATCACGACTTATATCTAAACACAGGGTCGGCCTAGTCGACCAGAATGAACAACTTCTACCGTGAAAGGACCCCCAGTGTTCAACTGTTCCACTCTTTGTAACTTCAGCATGGTGTCCATAACAAGATGCTGGATTTCATCATCAACACGATTAATATCACAAAGTCGAATAACATGAGAAGCCAATTGTTCAAGCCGGAATATTACAGCATCTAATCGGTCTGAATCTAAATTTTGAAGCTGTCGCAACAGATCTAATAAAGTTCCTCTCAGCTGTACTCTCAGAATTTTCTGATTTTGATCCATTATGTATACATTAAGTTCATCATCTATCTGTTTTAAATAAAAATTAATGGCCGTTTTATTTTATATGTGTACACTCCCCTATAAATCAGAGCCCTGACCTTTCAGGGAGGTCTTGTATCACAATCTATTTCATTCTGGTGATGTGGGATATATCATACAGGGCCAAGGTATAAAAATCTACATTTACTAAATGGGTACGAATATTTTTATACCCTAAGGGGATTGATAAGCAACCCTTACAATAGGAGGCACATACATGTATTAAATGAAATGTCACAATGGGTTGTCCCAGAAAAGATCCACATTACCCAAGCAGGAAATTTGTACCATCGGAAGGGTGAGGGGGTAAAATTAACTTCAGATTAACTTAAATTATTGTAGGATGTCCAAAGAGGAGGGGGGGGGGGGAACTCAGTTACCATTTCCTCTGTGAAGGGGGGATATGGATATTTTCTGGAATGACCCAATGTGACTAAGGGGGTGTTTATACGGAGGAGAGCCATCCCTCTTAGTAGAGCTAGCCTAGAGGGCTGCCCCTCCCCTCATATAAATGGCATAAATTTGACAAGGAATTTAATTAAACGAGAGACAGAAACTTAAAGAGAGTTAGCCTACCAAGCAGGCTGGCCATACTCCATATAATATAAATACCCCCTAAAGGCCCAAAGCATTTAAAATTGATGTGCTGCTACTGTTCTATTGGGTAAGTGGTAAATATTTATGCGCCGTGTATTGCTATAATTTATAAATTGCCACAATCTATAAAATATTTTGCTGGATTTAGAAATCTTCGGACTTCCCTCAGTTTCGAAGTCCCCACATTTTACAACTTATTTTCTACGTTAAAAGCCGTCAATACAGCCAAATCATTAATACTTCATACCTTTTGATAAGACCTTTAATAATACAATCCTCCATGGAAGCCATGCTACGAGTCCACGCATATGTATGTCAGCGGATACAACCAAGCTTAGATATGTAACTGGATGCCGCTCGATTCGACTAGCGACAGTAGCATCCGTTCAACTCGAGAAATGTTTGTTTGATTTGAAACGTTTCTGTTCGACCGGATGATTAGACGTTCAATTCGACAAACTATATCTGTTGATTTTAATGATATGCTGCTCAAATTCCATACTTGCAGCTCGATTTGAAAACAGTGTCACAGTGTCACAAAAATTAGACCTTATAAAAATTAGACCTTATAAAGTGTATAAAACATTGGACAATATAATTCACAATTCAATCTGTGTATATATATATATATATATAAAATAACACGCACTATATCATGAAAGTTGACCCTAATGTGTATTTCAGAGTTTTGTCCATTATGGCGCCTGATAAAAACCAATGAAACACGCCCGTTCTTTAGCATCAAGGAGGAACTTTCAACACTGGGTAACTTACTTCTTCGCGGAACACGCATTGTGATTCCATCAAGTCTTTGACAGACCATACTTCAACTGGCACATGAAGGACATCAAGGGATTGTTCGAACCAAACAGTTGATGCGGGAAAAAGTTTGGTGGCCGGGAATTGATAGAGAAGTCGAGGATCTAATCCGTTCCTGCATTTCGTGTCAAGTATAAAGGCCACAAGCGAGTCCGCCACCCTTAGTCATGACACAGATGCCAACAAGCCCCTGGAGCGTTCTACATACTGATCTATGTGGGCCATTTCCATCTGGCGAGTCACTCTTGGTTCTGGTGGATTCATGCTCTCGCTGGCCATAGGTATTTATAATGAAGAGTACAACCGCAACAGCCGTAATAAAAAAGATGAAGTCATGTTTTGCCACAAATGGTCTTCCAGACGAAATCATTACTGACAATGGTCCGCAATTTATGGCTGAGGAATTTACGTCATAGCTTACCGAACATGGAATTAAACACAGTCGAGTGACTCCTTATTGGCCCCAAGCAAATTCTGAGGTCGAACGCTTTAACCGCACAGTAGAAAAAGCAATACGAGCCGCACACGCTGAGGGGAAAGATTGGAAAAAGGAACTTGATATTTTTCTACTCAACTATCGAGCTACAGCTCATTGTACCACGGGAAAGGCACCCGCCCTTCTATGGTTGCCGGATTGTTGCAATATTCAATAAACCAAATATATATTCAATAAACCAAAGATATATTCAATAAACCAAAGATATATTCAATAAACCAAATATATATTCAATGAAAACGAATTTATATTCAATAAAGTATGCAGTTCAACATGTCAGCGGAATCAAACTTGGTGCGTGCGAAACACTGGTGTCGACTCTACGTCAACCCGCGAAACAAAGCGATACAAACAAAATGGCGAGACATGTAACTCTAACTGAGATCGAAGATGCGATTGAAAGAGGAATTAGAAGAGGAGTTGCAGCGGCCAGGAGTAACAACAGTGAGGGTAAGCAAAGCTTTTTGAATGGTTGGTTTCATATTTATAAATAGTTTTTGTCGCTAGTTTAATGATCAACGAGACAAATATATTGTGTTTTCAACAGGCTCAACCTCGGGCTCAACAGAGGCCACAACTACAAGTCTGGCAGTCGGTTCTACATCGAGCGGTGTAAATGCAAGTGGAATCGCTGGTATCATTGGTCGAGCTCACGATCTTCTGTGGACCAATGCCAGATCTGTAGGAAACACAGTGAGTAGAGCATTATCTAAGCAGCCAAAGAGACGAAGATTAGGGCACCAGTATGTCCCAAAGGTAAAAAGACCAGAGGTAAAACTTTCGAAGTAACAGTCATTGATTATGCTGATCGCGCTGACTTTGCTGATTGATTGTTTCTACTCCAGCCTGCAAGGAGGGGCACAAGTGGGACTTTCCCAAATTAAAGCAATCAAGGGTCAAGGAAAGTTGTATGTCCGTTTGGAAAAATCCCAGAGTTCTCAGATAGCATTATCACCAGCTCAGAGGGCTACTAGTGTTTGTAGCAATTCTGTCTTCTCAAATACACCAGATGAATCAATTGCCTTGGAAGAAACAGAGCCTGCTCAACCATCTACATCAAGTCAGCAGCAGATTAATCTTGATGATGATGATAATAAGGACATTGAAGCATTACAGGCAATGTTTTCTGCAAGTAGTGCATCTTATCTGGGTGAGATTAGGAGAAATAACCTAACTCTGCAGGACTCAATGGACGAAATTTTGGGAGAGAGTGAAAGCAATAACTGTGAAGGTGTGTATATGGAACCTTACATAAAAACACTAAGTGTGAATTTTCTGCTAACACAAATACATTGTATTAAAATGCTTTGAAAAACAAAAAGTCATCAAGGTGCATTTAATCTGTCTGTCTGTCTGTAAAAACACTAAGTGTGAATTTTCTGCTAACACAAATACATTGTATTAAAATGCTTTGAAAACAAAAAGTCATCAAGGTGCATTTAATCTGTCTGTCTGTCTGTCTGTCTGTCTGTCTGTCTGTCTGTCTGTCTCTATCTATCTATGTATGTACTGAACATTTCCTTTGTTTGCATGAAAATAATGCTATGTGAATGTGTATTTAAGGTTGGTCCATAAATTGCTGTTTTGAACTAGAATATTATTTAGCCCATTCACCCTAAGCCAGCCAGGCCTGTTGCCCTCTTCCCTGTGTTATATAATTTCTCCCTTTTCTTTAATTTCCCTAAATATAGAAGAAACACAGGGAAAAATGTGACAGAAATGTTGAATAATCTAAAGAAGTCTATGAAGCCATACATGCACTCAGAAAAGCTAAAAGTTGACAAAGAAGACCTAGTCATGGACTTCTTTCATTTCTACAAGAGCCCTGAATTTGATCCAGTTATACCTGTGAGAGTGTAGATGAGAGGAGAACCAGCTGTGGATACTGGTGGGGTACTGCGACAAGCATTTACTGATGTTTTTGGTGAGATTTCAAGTGGAAATTCCTGCTTACGTTTATTTAGAGGTTCCAATTACTCCCATTACAGTAGTGAACATGTTCTGACAATGGGCTTACTCCCATTTACAGTAGTGAACATGTTCTGACAGGAGTATTCGAAGTTCTTGGAAAGATGATAGCTCATAGCTGGTTTCCCATTCCTTGCTCCTGGGATTTACTGGTACATAGCAACGGGAGATTTGTCAGAAGCAGTTGCAAGATCCTCTTGTATTGATATTGGTGATGCAGAACTTTCTTGTTTTGTTGAAAGGGTAATGTTTAAAACATTTATATTAATTCAAGAAATTAATCTATAAAATAATAGGTATCTAAAGAATTTTGGAAATTTAAATTGAGAAAACCTTTTCTTTAATTCTAAATGCAAGGGCACAGAGCAGTTTTTGGGGGGAGGGGTATGTAAATGATGATGCATATGGATATATGTCAGATGCAGGTTATTAACCTATTACTACCAGGAGACTTTCCTTTGTCAAGTAAAATCGTCTGCTGTTAGACAGAGTAAAATAATAAAAGGGGTTGTTTATGGCTGGTATAGCTGTCAAAGGGTTAAGCTAAATGGCATTTAGATACCAGTGTTAAAAATTGCAACTGTGGGCCTTTCAGTGATGGACTGGTTTCCCAGAGTCATGACTCCAATTTTCACTAATTGACACTTGTAATTTCACTAAGGGAGTGGTGATTATTTATGAGGAGGGGGTAGCAAATGCAGAAAATAATTACCATTTTATCTGAGCAAAATTGTTTGCCCCTTCTGTCATTGATTTGCCAAACTCTCCCTCCCCATAAATAATGACCCCTCCCTAGCCCAATCTTTTAATGAATTTGGTTTATTTAAAAATACATGTACATGTATTAAAACAAGAAGGACAAGTGTATTTTGAGCCAAGAAAGAGGAAAGTTGTAGAGATTACCATTACCTACATGTATATTAATTCTAGATTAAAGATGGTGATGCTGATGATATAAGAGAAATCTCCCAGGACGACAACTTCTTACCTTTTATGCAAGAATGCGGAGATAGTAGAATCCTAACAGTGAGTGGATTGACAATAAGCTAAATAAAATTAATAGTCTAATGTTAGCCAATGTAAAATGTTAAAATGTGTTGTTGCCTGTCTTAATGGGATAAAATTAATTTCATACTTTTTTTGAACACAGGAACACAACAAAGGAAATTGTGCAATGTCTTGTACTTCATGACACAATACTGAAGCACAAGGCCATCCTTGATCAGCTTAGGAAGGGTTTATCAATCCTTGGGTTCCAAAACGAACTAGAGAAAGCACCTCCTCAGTTTGAGCATTTCTTTGTACATAGTGACAATGACGTATCATCAAAGTATGTTAAGGCTTTGCTGAAACCTCCTGCTTCTGCAGATGCTCATGTCAAAAATGTGGTGCAGATGCTGTATACATTCCTAGAGAACTCATCAAAAGCTGATTTGTTAGATTTTTTGTGTTTTGCCACTGGTTCGAGATCATGTACGTCTTGTTTAATGCCTGGATCAATCAGCCTTTCAGTTGGAAATACTGATAGCATTTTTACCTCAACATGTACATTGGATCTGAAACTTCCTTGTGGCTTTTCTAACTACTCTCAGTTTGAAAGCACCATCAGGGCAATGCTGAAAGGCAAAAAATACACTACAGCATGATGTATGTTGTTTGAACTTTGTTGTATACATGATAGTAATAATTAATATTGTGATAATATGATTGTGTTATTGTTAAGGACATTAACAATTTTATATTACCAAGTAGACACAGCAAACATTGCTTAATAGTGCCAGTGTTGGTTGTTGGTTGTTGGTTGAAATTAATGCAAGAGTGTGAACAGAAGCATGGGAATTTCCTAAAACTTTATGAAAATTAATTATTAGTTTAACACACCTTTTTTGGTTTTAATAATCATCTCAAATAAAGGTGGGTTTGTTCAAGCTTAAATGTCCTTTAAACTGATTGTAACATCTTGGAAAGGTATTAAAAAAATCCCTGTGACATATACAGTACATGTAAACAAACATGAGTCAGCTATTTTACTGTATTTATTATTTAATTATATGAATTATAAATTATTATTATTAATTAAATAATATTAATTATTTTATTATTCTATTGTACTATTATAGCACAGTGCATAGGTTCCCAAGCCTGAGGGGACAAGGGCCTATACTATACCATACCATACCATACCATACCATACCATACCATACCATACCATACCATACCATACCATTCCATTCCATTCCATTCCATACCATACCATACCATACCATACCATACCATACCATACCATACCATACCATACTATACTATACTACTGTATAAGAAAATCCAATGTATTTTTTTTTCTTTATATACTTTCCTGCCCCATTGTGCTAAAGAAATAAATTTAAAATAGATGGAGTGTTTGCTTTTATTTGATAAAATAGCTTTCACTAACAATACAAATACCATAACAACTTGGAAATGTTCAAAACGTACATGGCTTAGATGTCTACACTGTAAATATTATAATACAAAACGTTTCACCATTTGTGTTTACTGGTTATATTCTATATTATTTTGGCCTAATACTACAGATGCCACTTAGGTAAAGATCTATACCAAGGAAATCTGAATTTCTTAATGGGTCCACATTACGTTGTAATAAAAGTAGGCTATCTTGTGATATAGGGCAGGCTGGAGGTACAGCTATAACATCAGAGGCTTCTTCAGGAGGGATAGGACCATCTCGATCTATTCCAAAGAATTCCAGGTTGTCTGGCTCCACATCATTAACAGCCGGGTCTCTCAATGCTGTTTGCATAGCATTATTGGGGTTTATCATTCCACTGCTCCAGATTTTGTTTGGGCTCCAGTTGTGCTCTGTGCGCATTGGGCGTAGGTTGAAAGCTCCTGCAAACTTTTGAAAAGCAAAATTAATTCTTGGTAGAAACACATAGTGTAATGCAAACATATGTGTTTGATTATCTAAATCTAGGTGTCCAGCATCCTCAAGTGCATAAAAAAACACAATAAAACAGGAACGCGGTGCATCTAAATACTTCCCTCGACAGTCGTTCGATACATTGATTTCTCGAAGATGAACCAGCAATAAAGCTTCCTCTATTCTCCCCTCTCACGGTAGTGATTAATGCAGCAATTTCAGTATTTTCACCGCCGTGGTCCCCCCTGACACGGGAGGGCCAACCAAATTCTTGGGCTGCATTATGAAACACTATAGCAACAGTCGCAGCATACTTGTTGTCTGCAGCAAAAAGGTACATTATCCGTCTAGAAAATCCATCTATGCAGCCATGCACAACGAATTTCCATCGAATGAGGGAGTGATGTCCGTCGATATGCCACAGTGAGTTTGGCCCAGGAACACTGTAAACTCTACGTGTTATAACACTTGCCCACCTCAATGCTGTATTTCTAGGGTCCACCCATGTAAGCGATTCCCTTATTCTGTCTCTTTGTACCTTTAAGTTAAGAGACCTGATGATGTAACCAATGAGGTAGGACTCACCAGTTGTGTTACCATGTCGAGAAATGTAATCTCGCATCAAAGAATCAAATTCGTCATTGGAAATATCAGTAAATCTCCCAACATCCTGAAGCCCATACTCTCCTATAAACTGTCCACCGCGACACCTGAAGCATGCGAGCAATTTCTGTCCAACTGTAAAAACCGCTAACACGTAGGTTTTCTATGAACGAGGGACGTCCTACGCTTCCAGTTCGATTTCTTTCTCGTGTTCCAAAGTCTGGTAAGTTTATGGTATTACGCTGCATCGTTATAACTTTATGAACCCAGAAAATATGAATTTCGTTAAACAAGTCACACAATTCTTGTAAAATCAACAGATGCGGAGCATGTTCTGTATTTTCTAGCGTAATTCCAACGGCAACATCGCCTGCGTCGTCAGGTCTGCAGAGATCGGTCAAGGACCGTAAAATGCTAACAGCTGTTTCCAGCCTATTCATCAGGAGAGCTGCTTCATGATACGTCAAGTCTTGATTACTTAACTGAATTTCGAGGTCAGATAAAAGAGATTCCATCGAGACAAAAACCTCCAGCCACGTCGACGTTTCAAGCTGTTTGGCCGCCATTTTGTGTTTTTTTGCCAACGATTCCGCTGACACGTTGAACTGCATACTTTATTGAATATAAATTCGTTTTCATCGAATATATATTCGTTTTCATTGAATATAAGTTCGTTTTCATTGAATATATATTCGTTTTCATTGAATATATATTTGGTTTATTGAATTTATATTTGGTTTATTGAATATATATTTGGTTTATTGAATATATATTTGGTTTATTGAATATATATTTGGTTTATTGAATATATATTCGTTTTCATTGAATATAAATTCGTTTTCATTGAATATATACGACGTTTATTGAATATATATCTGGTTTATTGAATATAAATTCGTTTTCATTGAATATATATTTGGTTTATTGAATATTGCAACAATCCGGCAACCATAACCTTCTTCTGTTTGGAAGAAACATCTGCACCAAGCTTCCATTACTTTCCACGCAGACTGATGGCACTGGCGTTCCAGAAGAGAGAGGACCTGTCGCTCCAAGTGTCATCGATCAAGACCGTATTTGCAAGCAAAAGATGAAGGAGTACACAGACAAGAAAAGACGGGCAGTGCCTTCAGACATCAAGCAGGGTGATCAAGTCCTTCTGAAACAGCAGCGGAAGTCTAAATTGTCAATGGCGTACGATCCGAAACCATACACAGTTGAAGGAAAGAAGGGAACCAGCCTTTTGTTACGAACGTCCAACGAGCCACAAATAATGCGGAATTCGTCAGCCGTGCGCAAAGTCCCTACACTTGGAAAGAATGGGAAAGACGCCACGGAACTCGATGGAAAGGAGGAAGACAAAAAGGATACGACGATAATTGAACCGAGAAAGCAAAGACCGATTATTATGGATTCAAGAAGTAGATATACGTAAACGAACACAAACTATTCGACTTGTTAGTATTGTCAGACTTGATTATTTGATATTTGTCTGTTACAGTTCGTTCCTTTACACGTAAAGGAGGGATGTAGTGTCCCAAATAAGTAGGCTTTGAGTCACGTGACTATAGGGACGCGGGAACGAGGACTGGACAGTAGAAGGAGAGAGAACACATGCAAGAGAACAGAAGTGGATTAATAAAAGTGTTTAGAAGCGTAGAGTTAAATACTATACCACCCACCCACCCATCTCTATCAGGTGGGGTAGAATCATTATTTGAAACTGTGGAACAATGCATCAGCATTTTATCAGGAATATTACAAGTAGAAATGCATTTCTCCTTAATATGTTATGAAAGCATGTTAATTGCAGCCCATGCAATTGGTTGACCTAATCAAACCAAAAAAATACTCTAATCAAACCAAAAAATACCCTGTCAATATCACTGTACTATGGTGGCTCAGAACCGCCATAACATTTTTTCTTTTTTTTCTTATATTTACTTTTAATTTATTTTTATTTTTTGAAATAAAAACTAAATCAAAACAAAACTCAATAAAATTTGTTTTAAAATGAAATTAAAACAAACAAAAGCGATCAAATCCAAACTAAATCAAAACAAAACGCTAAATCTTCATGGCCCAGGACCGCCATAGATAGCTAGACAAATACCCGAAGGGGGGTCTTTTTGATGTATCCGTTTCAGTCGTGCCCCGAAGTCACAATAGACAAAATGGCGGATAAGCACGTGGATAAACATAAAATATGGAAAAATTCCAAGAGAAAATGAAAGAAAAACGTTGTGGAATGAACGCAACAAAACCAAAGAAAGGTAAAGGGAAGAGAACGAGAAGGAAGAATTGACAGCAGCGCTTGAGTGCTGAAGTTCACGGCAAAGCACAGAAGTACAGTCGTGTAGGTCCGAGCGAATTCGTCGATTTTTCCAATCTTGAGATGACAGTAGAAAACATAAAAAAAAAGCCTGCACTGCATATTTTAGAAATAGTATCGGAACAGGTATTGGTTCGTGATATTCTTGCGGGTGATCAAGGTCCTTCGTGCAGAACAATGAAGCAGATTCCCAACCTACAACTTATTCACGTTCGTTTTATCCCCGAAGGCGATGCTGATGTAGAAATAGTGGACACCACAACTGAAGGCTGCCCTGAAACGAGCATAAAGCGGAAAACATTAACAAGAAGCGTAAGTTCTCCCCAAAGTCGAAGAAGATATCCAGGATTCCTCCAAGAAGTTTGTCAGTATCGACCATTTTGCAACTGGGAAGGCTGGTGCAACCCAAAACAACGTTGGTCAATTTGTTTTCCTTTGACCTTCATTCGCTTACATGGGCAAGTATTCCAGTGCCTGTAGAATTTGAGATCAGTCATGACGTTCTTGGTGAGGGAGGTTTCAGGAAAGCGTATAAAGCAACCACTGCTACCAAAAACATTTTCAATGCAACTTGGGTGATTAAAAGGTACAAGCCCGAAGCACTGGTGGAGATTGAAAATATAAACCAAACCGTGGAGTATCAAACCAAGAATGTCTGTAACTACATATATTATAAGCATATAAAATAAGATCTATTTTTGCACTCTATTCTTTACTTTTATAAATTTACTTTGAAATTGTGAAGCATATTTTTTTGCAAAGAAATTCTTTTAATATTTTATTAGTAATTTTTTTTGATAGAATTCCTCCTTTGTCTTTTTTTTCCTCTAAAAGTACCACCTCTTTGGCGTCTTTCATTCCCCATCTTTTTTTCCTTTTTTTTTTAATGAAAAAACTTTTTTGAAGTATCCTCTTGGCCAATAGTTACGACCGTAATCAGCAAGAATTTCTTGATCTGGTTTTATACCTCTTGTAGACTGCAATTTAAAACGACTGTTGTTTTTAGTTGTTCCTCTAAAACAAGAATTGTTTTAAAATCTTGATCCTCTTGCATCGTTTGCAAAGCGGGCGGGGCCATGAGTGGATTTATAAGCATCGATACAATGCATAGGGCCGTCACACAAACTGTATTGTGTGATCGTGGTTGCACCATATTTTCGATCTAGCCTTGATTGTGTTGTGTTGTTACCATTGTATATACTGATATCTTTAAAGCGTTTAAAGGGTTTTTTCCAAGTGAATAATCCTTTCCCAGCATTTGGAACATTTGATTTTTTAATATGTAAGTTATCTTCTTTTGCTAAATGTATCCAGCATTTGCTCGTATGTGCTGTTCTCTTACGACATCTTTTATTTTTTAGAGTATTACTTCTACATTGCATAACGTTGCCGATAGTTTGTGATTTTGTTGACATTTTTCTCCCTCCATTAGTAGTAAATGAACTTTTGGAAAATGTTTTTTTCCCTGTTTTTCCTCTAGATGGAGTTTTTATTTTTGCCATTTTTTTATTAGTTTAATATATCGTTTTTATCCCAATGTATTGTTTTAATTTTTCGGTTTTTTTCAATAAAATTTATTAGACACTTTATTTTATATAGAATGTCTGAGGAAATATCATAAACTTTTGCTTGCATTATTTTAAATCTCTCAGTTAATTCGAAACTCGATATAAATAAAATATTTTCTCCATCTTCTTTAAATTCTTGTAGGCAATCATTCAAAATAAAAGGGGAGAATAAAACCAAATTATCATTATCTTCAATCTTGTATCCAATGTAAGTGTCTGAATTTATATATTTTTTTAAATAGACCTCTATGTGAATTGTTACTTGTTCACCCATCCTGAACTAAATGAATTTTTTATTTTTTACTATGTTTTTTGTTTAATATATGTTTGTTTGTTTTTAAAAAATTTACATAAATATTTTTTCTCTCATTTTTTAGTTGTTTTTTTATTATTTCTTAAGAATAAAAAATGGGTAATTTTTGTGGAAAAGATAAAACTTTTTTTACAATACGGTTTTCTTGTGTTAATATTCGAAATTCGGATAACATCACTATTGATCGTGTTGACGGCGTGGAAAAAGTGCAAGAAGAAGAAGGAGAAAAAAAAAAGACTGTTCAATTGTTTTTTTTAAAAAACCCCAAAAATGTCACGAAAAGAGGGAGGAACCGAAATTTATGAATGAAGATGAAGTAAGTGAACTTGTAAGTTTACTTGAAAAAAAAAAAGAAAAAAGGAAATAAGAATGAAATAGAAAATGGATTTCGTATGGGGACAATTGACGAATCATATAATGATAGATTTAAGATAAAGCAGAAAACAATAAATATTTCTATTTCAAGAAAGTCAAGTGTAAATTTTATTGCGTTTATTCAATCTTTACGTATTGTATTTACTTATTTGCTTAACGTAGCTAAAGCTTCAACGAATTCTGAAGATGATTACGTTAGATTTATTTTTAGTCACGCACCGAAAACGTATTTTTCGACAGCTGTATTACCGCTTAGTCAATTTAGCGTTAATTATTTGTTAAATATTTTTGAAAGAATGATGCAGAGTAACAAAACTTTAGTAGCAAATGGTTGGGAAACAAATGTTGTTATACAAACGTTTCCTTCTGGTATAAGTAAAAACAAGAAAAAAATAAAAATATTAGAAAGAAACAAGTTTATAGACACATCTTGGTAGTGTTAATGATGATAACCGTGGTGTGAATAAATATTTTGAAAAATATGGTAGGAAATTTCGAAATGGTGTTTTCTATGTAATATGTAATTTTTTAAATCGTGTTATAGAAAATTGTTGTTTTGTAGTTAGTTTATTAGTTAGTTTATCATATTTAAAAAAAGATAGCAAATATGTAATGGAGAGAACACCTCATAAATCCGTTGACGAATTATATGATATCGATGAAATTCGCACTGTTTATCATAAGTGTGGAATTCCAGAGGGTGCGGTAAAAACAAAGAATTTTCGCGATGTTTATGAGAATTTTCTTAAAATACAGGGTGTTGATTTGGTAGTATACTCTGATAAATATGATGACTGCATCATCTATGATTCACGTACGGATGAAGATGGGAATTTAATAAAATTAACTGATAAAGTAGTTTGTTTATGGTTAAATAATAATCATTACGATGTTCTTTTAAATATGTGTAAATTTGCTAAACTTAACCCGTATTCATTTTGCGTTAAATGTACGAGTTATTTCACCGATTTTGAATGTAAAGATAATCATATTTGTAATAATAATTTAACCTGCCAAAGATGTTTCAGACAAACGAAATGTTTGAGAAATATTAAAATTGAATGTAGTAATTGCAACATTTTATTTTTTAATGAAGAATGTTTTCGTAATCATTTGACAAATAGAGTTTTTAAACCAACCCATGCAGTCTAATTATGGTAAACTTCCCCCTTGCCAATATTATTTCTTTTGTAAGACTTGTAATAAAATTGTTCCTCGTTTTATTTTTTTCAAAGAATCAAATGTAAAAAAACACAATTGTGAAAAAAGGTATTGTTTTCATTGTTGCGATTATAAAAAGAAATCGCATTATTGTTATATGAAAACCCAATCTATCCCTAAAATAGAAAAACAATACGAAAACAATTATTTCGAAACACGCGTTGATGAAAACAAGTTAATGATACCGTTTTATTGTGTCGTTCAAAAAGTGTGTAAAAAATGTGAAAACATTGATTTTGAAAAAAATAAGAATTATTCATTTGAAAAGCAAGAGATTTTTTAATGTTGTGGTGTGCGTGAATTTGTTTGTGAAGGAGATAATGTTGTAAACGAATTGTGTGAATTTACATTATTGCAAAAAAATTCTGTTTGGCGTGCACATAACGGTGGTCGTTTCGATACAATTTTTATTTTTAAATATATTTTGGAACAAAAAAAATTTTATCCTGATACAATAATGCATTACTTTTTTCGATAGTTATTCGTTTCTGCATATGGCCTTATCAGGCATACCAAAAACAATGGGTCTTGAAAATTTATGTAAAGGATTTCACCCGTATTTTTTTTTACAATTTGAAATATGGGGGTGAAATTGTTGATGGTAAATATTTTGATGTGGAAAATATGAGTGAAGAAACGAAAATTAAATTTGAAAAATGGTATTTGGAAAAAAAGGGAAAACAATATATATTTGAAGAGGAAATGTATTATTATTGTAGTTCAGATGTTGACATTTTGAGAAAGGGTTGTATTAAATTTCTTCTTAGATAAAGGAAACAGGTGGGGTTTCTCCTTTTTATGATACATCTTGTCTTACCATTGCAAGTCTCGCGATGAAAATCTTTCATATAAATTTTTTAAGAGAAAAATGTATTGGTATTATTCCCGCGTCAGGATATAGGGGTAAAGTTAATCAAAGTGTGATTGCGTTAATTTGGTTGGAAGAAATAAACAAAGAAGTGGGTGGGGGATTAGAATATAAATGTTCAAGAAACGGTGAAAAAATTATTTTAAATCGTTATGTTGATGGGTTTTATGACAATGTTGTCTACCAATTCCACGGGTGTTTCTTCCACGGTTGCCCTTCTTGTTTTCATCCTTATGAAATTAATAAAATAAACAATGAAAAAATGTGTAACCTTTATTCGGGTACAAAAAAATGTACTCATGAATTGAAACTAGGTCCCAAGGATAGTGCAAAGTTTCTAGTCAAAGATAATAACAATTTTTGCCACGTGTACGGACAGAGCTGCTAACCCCGCAACCTACCAGCCCATTTTCTAAAGCAAAGCCCAATAATAAAATAATACAAGCCAAAACTTAGACAAACAACCCAAAATAGAATCTCGAGGGATTCTTAAAGAGTCATTTTCTCTTGTCAAGAAGGAAAAAAAAAATTATAAACTCCAACAAACATGAATACTGACGCTTTTGTGCCCTTCGCTATTGTTTTCCGGTCTGTTTAATAACATCAAGAGATCTTTTTGAACTCCTCGAAATTTTTGAATAAAAAGATTGGTGCATCACAAGAGTTCCGATACTAATACGTATCGTGTGACGTCCAGTCGATCCAGATCAAAATTGACTAAAATCTGCCAAGTGGATGTAATAAAGATACATGAGTTTTTGTTGCCTTTACAAATTACGATCGTCTGATGATTATGTTGCTAGCGTCACGTTAAATCCTGCGTTAAATCGTCTGCACAATCACGCGCTAAGTTCGCGCAGGTCTGATACATGTAGAACTTAAACATTCATGTTTAATATATGGCCAGGGTTCTTCGTACAGTTGTTTATTGAACGCCAAATCAAAATGCGAAGACAGTCTACAATCTCCAGTACAGAGAATTTGTTATTGACGTGCAAAACTGCTCGAGCGCCACTCGTGTAAAATATAACAGACGCGAACCAACAACACTCCACAAACTGACTTCACAACATCGTCAACATGCCAGACCATATTAAAGTTGAATATAAAGCTTTTAATATTTATTCGCACCTTCCGCTATGCAGACAATAAATCCTTTCATCCAGACCACATTTAATTAGCCATGCAGCTAAGCCTAGAAAGTCGTTGTTTCGAGAAGATAATTGATCGCTCCTTTGCGTTTCTCCGCCATTGTATTCTCCAGTCGCAAACAAAACCACGCGTGCGCAGTGGTATTCTAATCTATTCCGAGGGGAAACTTCCTTCATTCTCGGTATATTAAGATATATTAATAATGCACCAGAATTTTACACGTCTTTCAAGAAATACCCATAGATAAGGTACAAACGTGTCTGTTATCGCTCTTTAGGACTTTACGAGCTTTAAGCGACATAAATATTTGTCGTATATGAAAGACTGATACTAGTGTTTCACATTTTCTCTGGTTTTAGTTTCTGTGAAACTTTGCACTAAAAAGCGCACCAGTAGCGAGCACCCTCCGGAGTTTACACTATGTATACCTCTATTGTGTGAATTTTTGCCACTCATCACAATATTGCAAAGTTTCTATGAAACTTGTTGTTTCTATGAAACTTTGCACTAAAAAGCGGGTTATAAAGTTATAGAAAAATGGGAGTGCGAATTTTTAAAACAAAACAAAATCACTAAAAGTGTTTTAAATGAGAAAAAGACTTTTATGCGTACACACCTTTGGAACCGAGAGAGGCACTTAATGGCGGGAGAACTTCACCCGTTTGTTTATTTTTTAATGTGAAAGAAGATGAAAAAAATTTTTATGTCGATTTTACTTCTTTGTATCCTTTCGTTCAAAAAAGTGAAAAATTTCCAGTCGGGCATCCTACAATATTTATTAAAGATGAATGTGACAATGTAGAAATATCAGACATTTTTGGCTTAGTGAAATGTTGTATTTTACCACCGCGCGATCTATATTTTCCTGTTTTACCCCTTCGTATGGAAGGGAAATTGTTATTTCCGTTGTGTTATATGTGTGCTACTACTACACAATCCATATCTTTGGCGTCAAACGTCATGGGGGGTATCACGTGCTCGCTAATTGGAAAAGTAGGACAAACACAGCGAAGAAAAGCAGTATATATACAGTGTATTGTGTTGATTATTTTCTTTGAGAACGTTTTAAGCAAGTCTAAATATGGATAGGAGTAGCTTAGAAAAGAAGTTCAAAGCCATGAAACTACCAGATTTGAAGAAGTATCTACAAAATCGAGGTGTGAGTGTTAATAGTTATCTTAAACCTGGGCTAGTAGCCATTGCTTGTGCTGTCGAAGAGATGAAACTCCCGCTAATAAACCGAATCAACGAGGAGGAAGAACAGTTGAATATAAGCCGTCGCCTATTTGTTCATGATATTCAGTTGCCAGATCCTTTCACAATGGATGTTATAAACGATTTTAAACATTCTCCTCCGTTTGGTTTGTTTGACATATTCAACCACCTCATATACCATTCATCTGATTATGACAAGCAAGGTCTTGCAGCTTTTAAATCGTACGAAGATTACAGCTTGTTTCACGATGGGTATGTAGAGTCGTTGCTGACACATTATCATAAAGAGGCCGGTGTTCATGTGTATGTTGCTAAGGTTAAGCCAGCTATGAAAGATAAGACGAAGGATGGCAAAGAATTTTATGACTTATGGTTCGCACTTGAGGGGAAAGGTGCCAATCGAGGAAGCGTCATCGATGCTTTTTGTGTTTGTTTGGGAGGAAGGGATGGCGGTTGCAAGCACATTGCAGCTGCCTTGTATTCACTTGATGACCTGTTAAACAGCAGTGGAGAAGATAGCGTCACTAGTGGGCCTTGTCAATGGAGCCAGAAACCAAAACCAGACACAACAGCATGTGAGGTGAAGGATCTACCGATCTACAAATAAAAGAGGTCTTAATGGCAATAATGACCAAGATGAAGTAACAGCTGGTAAGAAGAAGTCTCGGAGTTATACATTTTCTCAGTTTATAGGTCACGACCCACGCATGCCTTCAGACCAAATACCTTGTAGACCAGACCAGCTTGCAACTGTTGTGAATACAATGGAGCAAATGACAAGTAAGCCAACAATTTTCAATATCTTGGCAAAACAGCTGTATGGTTCTGGAGAAGCTCCAGTTGGAAATAGAGAACCAGATAGTCCTAAGGAGGGCAGTGCGGATGTTCAGCTTGGCATAATGGAGCAGAAGCTGCTAGCCCACATGCAAAGTGATCCACAACCAGATGCGAAAAGCTTCAGGGGAAATCTTTGCTTTACAGACAAAGAAAGGAATGAAGTGGACTTGACCACAAAAAAACAATGGGAGTGTAAACAGTGGTTTGTACACAAAACTGGTTTTATATCAGCATCAAAGGCAAAAAGTGTTTATACAAGGCAGATGTCTGTGGAGAAACATAAAACGGATGTTTCTCGATTGGTAAAATCACTAACCAATAAAGTTCCTCGGTCTATCAAACAACGAGTGGAAGATCCAGACAATCCATTGGATTGGGGTCTTCATCATGAAGATAGTGCACGTAAATCATACTATAAAACTGAAGGACGAAAGCATCACCAACTGAGCTTGCTTTCTAAAGGCTTCATGATTTGCAATCAGAAGCCTTTTCTTGGGGCAAGCCCAGACAATATCACAAGCTGTAAGTGTAAACCTTTATGCAAAAGTGTTGTGGTCGAGTATAAGTGCCCGTGGTTGCATAAAGATCTAGACCCAAAAGAAGCCTTCTTACAGCCTGAAATTGGTGGTGTGTGGGAGAATGATAAATTTTCTCTCAAGACAACTTCCAGATATTACTACCAAATACAAATTCTGATGGTTGTTACAGAATTAGAGGAGTGCCACTTGGTGGTATGGACACGTAAAGGAATTTTTTGTCAGCCAGTGTTCCTTGATCCATCCTTTAATGAAAGAATTTTCAAAGTACTTGAGACATTCTGGGTGACAAATGTGGTTCCTCAAATGATCAATACGTTGCAGTGTCATTCTCAACCTTCAGGTGAGAGTACACCATTTCGTGTGGTTTTACTATCTGGTATTTTTATATACCTTGTATGCTTTTTGTTATTATCCCCAAAATGTGTTTAAGCACAGCTAGTATACTGTATCCCCAAAATGTGTTTAAGCACAGCTAGTATAATGTATGATCTCTGATATAGCACCAGCAGAACAGATTTTGGAAGAAAATGGAAGCCAGGATGTAGTGGATACAAGTGAAGGAGATGCATTGTCTGGGTGTCAGTCAGGTACTTACCTTTAAATCAAGTATTTGTCTTCAATCTGTTAATTTGTTATCTGTGTGTATTTAACCAGAACATATAACACAATACACTGCTTTATATTATCTTATTATCTTATCATATATTTTTATATATCCCATTATATTATATCATCATATTATATTTTGTGATGTAGCAGTGACCCAGCCATATATATTTTTGTTTGTTTGTTTGTTTGTTTGTTTGTTTGTTTGTTTGTTTGTTTGTTTGTTTGTTTGTTTGTTTTGTAAAGTTTTGTTTTGTAAAGTTTTGTTTTGTTGGGTATGGTATTATGGCAAAACTAGTAAAATAAAAAAAACATAAAAACATTGTATATTATTATGTCATATAATTATATTATAGGACAAAATCACATCAGTCGGTCACAACATAATGCTGGTATCGCAACTACAAGTAAGAATAGATCCTCGAAAACGTCAATGACAAGGAGTGGTTTTGATATTTATCAAGAAGATGTAGATTCCCTGAAACCAGAAAAACTGATGACACCATTTTGTCTGTGCTGCTAAGGTACTGCACACTTTCATGTGCAAGCGTATGAAATGGTTACTTATTGGGTTGTCCCAAATATATAATATTCACACTTTTGTTGTCCAAGAAAAGGGAGATAAAGTTAAACTAACTTTAAATTTATTGTACACATAGGCATATGCCCCCCCCCCCAACTTCACCTCCCCCCCCCAGATATGTTTGGGCCAGAACACCTTTGATTGTACAGGTACTTCACATAATTTGTAGCATGTTTGAAAAAGGAAAGGACCAATTCAATTTTCTTATGTGGGGGATTATAGATACTTTCTGGAATAACCCATTGTAAATCTATGCTTTTACACTAACATTTCTGCTACTTTTTAAATACTATTGTATTATAGTGAACATTGTTGTGAGTTCCCAGTTGTTGACAGTTTATTTTACTCAATCCTTGTTGGAGAGCAGGAATTACGTGTGAAGTCATCAACAAGGTCAGTGTCAACAAGTTTCAATTTATTCGCCAATAAATATTTTTTGACAATGCATTACTCTATAATGGTACTGTATATTTTAGGTTAGAAAGGATAAAAGCTGCAGAAAAGTATTTTAAAACCTCATTTGCTCAATGATGATTATGTGTTTATTCCTATTAACAGAAGGTATATTTAGCATATTTTTATCAAATTGTTGCTGAATCGTTATAAAATATCATACAGTATATGCCATAGTACAATACTGTATATTCATTGTGTTATTATTTATTTTCATTGTAGTCTCCACTGGTTTCTTGGGATAATAACTCCTTGGTAAGTAGTTTTCATAAACATACTGCATTGTTGTTACTGCAATAATATATAATTTGATTGACATTTGACACATTGTAATATTTATTTAAGGCATATTCTAATATTGGATTCTTTGACATGGGACCTTCACAGAAGGACAACAGAATTTGACAACATTTCTCGGTATGTTGATGTATTTAATTTGTAAGACTAAAAAGGAATAACTGTCAGAGCCGCCACAAACACACCTATGGTGTATAAAATAATACTGCAGTTATGTCTAAAAAGGCATTTAGTAATTCTAAGAAATTAACTTTAAAGGTACATGGATCACCTGTTTGAAACTAACAGGAGCATAACAAGGAAAGACCGTTCATGTCAGATTCTCAAGGTTGGTGACAACATACTGTATGTTGCAAGTAATTATTCATGTTACAGTATATCCATATATGACTAAACAATGTGTAATTGCATAATTAATAGGTCCCACAGCAAGAAGTGTACTCCAACAACTGTGCCATTCATATGTCACTGTTCATGAAACATTTTCTGAAGGTAATCCACTTGTGGCCCTTGGTTTTATATTCCTGGGAAGACTCCCCCTAATAATTCTATTGAAAAAATCAAATTGGTAAAATGAAATATATTTGCCTATTTTATTTTAATATAGGAAATTGAAAAGTATGAAGATTCCCCAGATGATTATGTTGCTTTGGTGCATAAATGGTTTACCCATGCAGAGGCCACAATGGAAAGAGCCCACACACATAAAACACTGAATACATTATTATCTCTGCATACCATTAGTCTTAAAAAAAGTTGTTAATTTCCAACAATGTAATGCATGCAAAATCACTATGTTGGAATCAGTGTGTTGGAATTCACTTCATGTCTCTGCAATAATTTTTGGCTGTAAATTTACAAATGCTGCACATACAGTTATTACAGAATCAATGTAAGATTTCATTGTAAGAGGAACAACACCACGTAGAATCCCAAATGACTTTAAACTTCTGATTATCCTTTCAACATGAATGCGCTTTTTCGCCACTCGCCTTGTCTTGGTTGTTGAGTGAGCATTGATGTTACCTTTGTGCATAAGAGGGGGTGCAATCAACCGTACATGCTGCTGTGCCAGTAGATCCTGTATGTTAAATCCTTTATCTGCCATTACCTAGTTGCCTCAATATTTACCTAGTGCCTCAATAAAACCACACTTCCTTGTAATTTCCTTATCACTTATACAGCCACTATACAGCCTTGAAACAAAATTAACATGTAGCACTGGAGAAAAAGAAATAAACAGTTTGAAAGTGTTCCTAGCCTTATAGCTGCTATGGGTGCGACGTTGGCTTGATGGTAGAGATGGCTTCTGTATATAAAATTCTGTGCAATCAATAATTGCACGAAGACAAGGATTGCTTGCATAAGCTTCAGGTCGAGGTATCCCTTCCATATCTTTTAATGTGGAAAAGGGAAGAAATACCTTCAGCTCTTTCGTTAAGAACAACACCCATGTAATAAACAAATTACTCCCAATCCCAGGTGATATACCAAACAAATCACATAGCATAAAGAGACTTGGGTTTCTTTTGATTTTCACCATGGTAAACAGCAGTTGTTCATGAATTGAAAGCTTGACCCACTCACGTTGCACCTGTAATAATTATAATTTTTTGTTAGAAGTGTAGTGTAGATACATTGTTATTTATCACTACCATAGATCTATCAGTCCATTATGATACTCTAGTACTCTACCTTAGATTTTACGTCACTTGTATGATTGGGTTTGGCTGTCTTTTTTTTACCCTTCCATTTATTCAGCCTTGTACCTTTCTCTTTCACAAGGTCGAAAATCATATGAATACATTCACTTGATAAACCTACCAAAATATAACGGTTATACCAATGAGTATATACATACATATATACATATATATATATATTATGCTTTATTAAAGGTATGAATTTT
Organism: Paragorgia papillata; assembly: GCA_035771165.1. Lineage (NCBI taxonomy): Eukaryota > Metazoa > Cnidaria > Anthozoa > Scleralcyonacea > Coralliidae > Paragorgia > Paragorgia papillata. The sequence continues at coordinate 623,287 of JAWNZC010000199.1, read as the reverse complement.
AAATATATAAATATGTGAATAAGATTAACTATATTAGAACTTGCAAAAGTGCATATACATACCAGTATAATGCAAAGTATTGCTGGTCACTTTGGACAAAAACAAACGTTTACTCATGTCTTTGGAATCCATTAGGTTCTTTGTAGAATATAACTCTAAATGTTCAATTGTTATACAAGTCTGTGTGACAGAATCCTTCATTTCTGAGGAATGAACGGCACTGTTCTCACGGTCAAATTCAGAACTGGCGTTTCCCTCTGCACTCGGTTCTTCAGTATTCATATTAAGCTGGCTGTCCGTTGTTTGCTTATCACCTAAAGCCAACAGTGCTTTAGCTGCGTCGGTCTTCGTAATACGTCGTCGTTTCTTGGTTTGCGTATATGTTCGCTTTGGTGGTTCTTTTCGTTTTCTCTTAGTTTTCTCAACCTAAATAACAATCAATGATAAGTGAAGATATATGAATATAGAAATAAATATGGCGCCGTGCACGCGATATTTTTAATACAACAGTCAACAGCTGTGGACATATTTACATAATTTCCGTTTACGTTTCGCTTTTTAAAATACTAGTAAAAACTAATGATACAACTTACATTTTCTGCACTTTTCACAGCCGATATAGGGTCAGGATAGTCTGTCGTTGGACCATTTTCTCCGATGAAATGGAGCCTACATATATAACTATACTTGGTGCAAACAAACCGATCGCCTCGGTGACAAGCTCTTATCCACCGTCTTCGTTTTTCTTCATGGTATTTCGCCCCGGGAAAATGAAGAAAGAAAACTTCATCTCCATTACTGTTCTTCAACAAATGAGGAAGCCGCGAATCGTTAGGACACGTTCCCCAAGCGCACCTCTTCGTAGTAACCGTGTTTGAGTTTGATACAGTAAAACTGCGCTTGGCAATTTATTGTTTGTCCTACTTTTCCAATTAGCGAGCACGTGATACCCCCCATGACGTTTGACGCCAAAGATATGGATTGACTCGGAATCATAATGAAAATGAACGTAGTATATTGGGTACGTGGACAAGTGTTGAAATAGAAAAAGCTATTGAAAAGGGTTATCGAATTTTGAAAACGTATGAAATTTATCATTTTTCTCGACAAGAAAGAATTTTTCAAGAATATGTAAATTGTTTTTTGAAAATCAAACAGTTGATTGATAGTGAAGTAGATAAATTTATTGAAAATTATTACAAAAACGAAGGAATTCGGTTGGATAAAGATAAAATTGAATCCAACGCGGGTCTACGTACAACTGCGAAAAATATATTAAATTCTTTGTGGGGGAAATTTGTGCAAAATGAAAATAACGCTAAAGTCGATTTTTTAAGTGAATATGATGAATTGTTAAATTTAGCAAACGATCCAAATATAAAATTAACTACTGTTGATTTTGTTAATGATGAATTACTTCGTGTTACTTATGTGAAAACAGACGAGATAAATACACCTTTAAAAACGGGAAATGTTATCATTGCTTGTTTTGTTACAGCATATGCGCGATTGAAATTATTCAAGTTAATTGATAGTTCAGGAGAACGTGCTTTATATTTTGACACCGATTCTGTTATTTTTTTAAAAAAAGATGACGATGCTGAAGTTAAAACGGGTAAACATTTAGGTGAATTAACGAATGAATTGAAGGAGGGGGAATGGATTACTCAATTTTGTTCTACAGTACCAAAATCTTATTCATATCGTACTAATTTAAAAAATGAAATTGTCCATATTAAGGGATTTTCTTTAACTAATGAAAAAGTAAAAGAAATGTTAAATTTTAAATCGTTGCTTACTTGTGTTGAAATAAATTATCAGAAAATCAGTATTAAATATGAAAGAAAAATAACTAGAGATAAACTTAACCATATTTTTATAGAAAATGAAACTAAAACATTTATTTTTACTTTTAATAAACGAATTGCTAAAGATAATTTCTATACTATTCTGTATGGTTTTTTAGATGGTGAGTAAAATAAACAGCGCTGTAATACCGTTTCAACACCCTTTTATGTTAACGTTATGTGGACCAAGTCAATGTGGAAAAACTTTTTGGATGCATAGATTGTTTCAGTTTATCGAAGTGATGATTGTACCACAAATCAATAAAATTATTTATTTGTATACTACACAACAACCACTATATTGGGAGATGGAAAAAATTATTAAAGAGAAAAAAATAAAAATTGAATTTGTCGATTGTAATAAGGGAATTCCAACAGCTAATGATTTGCAAACGAATTTAAACGATAACACTTTAGTTGTTTTAGATGATCTTATGACTGCATCTTCAAAAGAAAATTTGGAGAATTTAAATAATTTCGCATAGAGTGTTATTTTTGCATGTCAAAATTTAATGTATGGAAATGAAAATTACGAAATTCACAGTATCAACAGTCAATATCATCTAATGTTTAAAAATATTGCAGATGTACGAAATATGCATGCTATTTCTGATAATAGAAAAATAAGAAGAACTGTATTTGATAATGTTTTAAACGATATTAATAAAAATCCGTACGGTTATTTGTTATTTATCAATTTTTTTTTACTCATTTTGTATAAAAAAACAAAAATTTTTTTTTTTTATGTTTACATTTTTTCAATCAATGTTTTAATCTCTTCTATCTCACCACTGCGTATCATATTAACAAAATCAACTTTTTCATCATCTTTTAAGTTCGCATTCATCTCATCGTTGTAACAACAAATACAATCTTCTAAAGATAAACTAGTCAAACTTTTATAATACAATAATTCCACTAAAGCATTTTGATTTATAGTTGTTGTTGTTGTTGTTGTTGTTGTTGTTGTTGTTGTTGTTGTTGTTGTTGACGATGATGTTGGTTGATTTTGTTGATATTCGATACTTTTTCTTTCTAACGCGTGATTTTGTTGATACTCCCTCTCATTTTCATCATCATCAACAACGGTATCTTTTCCTTTCTTTTTCGGGACTGCTTTTTTCACCTTTTTCTTTTGGTTTCCTTTTTCGTGTACCACCACTGGCATTTCCATTTACGGCATGGTAAAATTTACTCAAACCACTGCAAACAGTGTGTAAATTATCGTTCTTTTTAAAAAAGAAACTTCCCCATTCATCTAACCATTGCTCTTTTTTTCTGTTTTACTTTCTTCATCACACGGATCAACTTCATCGTTAAACACCATATCTTCTTCGGGTAATACGTTGATTTGTTTTTGCTGGACAAGTTCACCTTCTCCGAATTCATTTGAACGCAAAACAAGACGCTTTTTTTCTTTCTTGTAGTCTTCATAATTAGCGATGACAATGAAACTTTGCTCACCAGTAAATACACGACCAATTTCATTTGACGTATTTGCACCCGCGATTTGTAACACGTTAATTACATGAGGAATTAGTTCCATGTCAAGTTCCATTTCACTTTGCATTGTGAATTTCAAGCATTGTTTGCTTGTTGGGTGAACCTTCCCCAACATAGCTTTACCATTTTTCTTCTTTAACGCGATTACTTTTCGTGAATAGTCATGATAATTTTGTAAAACAACTTCATTTGACGTATATTGTTTTAAGTAAAGCTCCATTTTCATCTGTTTACGAACGAATGATGGTGAAGTCTATCCCGCTCCTTTTTTATAGAAAATTTTCAAAAAACAATTTCAAATTATTTTTTGTTTTTTACCTCAACCCAAATATGGTCATTATAAAATTCTATGCATTCTTTTATAAAATTATCTGAAAACTGGTTATTCATGCATAAAAAATCTACACAATCTTTTATAAATATCTGAAAAACAGGAAATTGCATAAATATATAATAAAAAAAATGTTGTGTCATTACGATAAAAGTTTTACTTTTAAATAAAAAAAACTAGCGGAGATGTTGACGTTATAATAGTCTTGTTGGAACTGATTAGAAACAATAAACAATATTGCACCGGATGCGTATTCTTATCAATGAATACATCAAATATGGTAACAAAATAGGCTACGAGCTGATACTGTATGAATAAACATATATAGATAGATAGATCCTTGACGCACGAACACCTATCATATTGGGTTTACACATCATGTCGCATGAATAATACATATATGGGTTGTTCACCGTATAGGGAATACGTAACATATATAGTATGTAATAAAAACATTACGTAAAAAATTGCTTTGACGCATGAACACATCTGTATATGTTTATGCGTCATGACGCATGAATAATTCATATTTGGCTTGTACACCATATATGGAATACGCACCATATATAGTATGTAATAAAAACAATACGTAAAAAATCGCTTTGACGCATGAACACGCCCGTCTTGTAGAGATGGAGCAACAACAACGATCACAATCAGCATTAAATACACCGTTTCCATGTATCCCTATCGACAACCCAATAATTCTTCAGGAAATACCACTACCATCGCCATCAGCAACGATATTTACATCATTACCCGAACCACCACCACCAGCTCCAGCGAATCATTTCCCCCACCCACCACACCAACCGTATATTGTACCATACAAAAAAATAACCACATAACAACCACTTCTTGCTTTCAAAGAAACCCATCCGCCCAATTCGGATTCATTCATAGAGTTCAAAATTCCAACAAAAACTAGCCCCACCCCTCAAGGAAAAAATATCGAACTATTAAGGGAACAATTTGAAGAAGAAGGAGGAAAAGAAGATGATATAATTGAAGAAGAAGATATAGTAGTAGAAGATATAGTAGTAGAAGAAGAAGAAAAAGAAAAAAAAAGAAAAATATTTTAAAAGAACATTATATTTAAAAAAAAAGACAGTAATTGAATATTTCCCCATATATGCAAGTAAAAATGAAGATATGATAGTGCAGAAAATAAATTTAGAGAAATTAGGAGAATTTTTATGAATAAAAAAAGCTATAAATAAGTTAACATGTATAAAAGAAAAAATAAGTGATTTAGATTTAATTTAGTGTAGATATAGAAACGAGTTGAGAAAAAATCGGAAAATCAAAAAATAAAGTTGAACAAAAAATTGTAAAACATTGTGTGATGGATATCATTGTCGAAGAACTAAAAAACCACGGTATCGATATGGGTAAAGATATTATAGAAAACCTTATCAGAGAATGTGTTTTATCACATGAACGTCTTGTACATGAAATGGAAAATTATATCGAATTCAATGGAGTAAATTTAGAAAAAATCTATCGCAAAATGGGTCGATACGAAATGGGTCACATTATCGCATTTTATTCTCTCATCGAAGTTCACTACAAAGAAAAGAAAATAGAAGAAAAAGACAAATATCTAATTAAACATTTAACAAAAATAACAGTAGACGATTTTAAAAATTCAAACAAAGATGTAATTCATTTTTTCAAAAAAAAACCAACGAAACGAGAAACCTAATTATATAAGCAAAACATTTATATTAAGTTTTTCTATCGCGAGTGCAATTTTTTCCAGCATATAAGGAGATGTGTTAAATAATATTTTCAGTTTGTAATGTAAAAATGAATAGAAAAGAGTTGGAATCCATTTAAAACTCAAAATATTCTCATATGATGTTATACGAATGGAAGAGTATGAAGAAGGGATGGATTTTTGGTATTCCTGTGGAAGATTTGTTAATGCGTTAAATGATTTTTTTTGTAAAGTATCCTACAAAGAAAAAGAAGAAATGGGTATAAGTGAAATATGTATTTTTCTTCACAAACGATGTATGAAAAATGGTGGAGAATATTCAAAATCGAGAAGAATTGTTAGAAATCATTACCCTCCAGACCCAGAATTCATTGGAAGTTATATGGAATTATTAGACAATCATTATCGTAATTTTACTCCTTACACTAAATCAGTACCCACACGTATGTATTTTTCTCTTGAATATATTCATCCATTTTCAGATGGAAATGGTTGTGTAGCAAAAGCTTTATTTGCGATATTAAACAAAAATCTATATTGTAAAGTTAAAACTTATAAACAACATCAAGAATTATCCGAAGAACTAGAAAGATTGCAACGTGACGTTTACGTTTTCGAAGATAGAGAATGTGAGATTCAACAATTTAATAAATTGCAAAATATTTTACAATAAAACCCTTTTTTTTTTATCGTCAAAAAAACATCGTTATTTTCCTCTTTGATCTTCACACACATTTACATTTTTTTAGACTAATTTTGTTATTGTTCCATTAAAAAAAATGTTGGTAAGAAAAGTTCTTCGATATACTGTCTATCTTTGTATTCCTTCATCACCCAATCACACGTGTAACGGTAACTTCTTTTATCCCTTTCGTTTCTTCTTCTTCTTCTTCAAATATACTACAGTCTTATCAGGATAATCACAATAACAACATGTAGGTGTTGAATCTGGATCGTGAAATTTTTCATTCACCACATCTGCCAAATGAGCGTGGATAGATCCATAATAAAGAGTAAAACACACAAATAAAACAAACCACTTCATCTTCATAGCAGTCTTCAAAAGACTTTAATGTATATATAACAAAGCAACCCGATATATATACATATCACCGTCTCATCAGGATAATCACAAAAACAACAATCTGGATCGCGAAATTTTTCATTCACCACGTCTCCCAAATGGGTTTGGATAGACCCGAATATACAAAAATACACAAAAAAACCCAATCCATTTCATCATCATATCTTTTTTTTTCAAATTTTTTAAAATATACATCATATAAAAAAGCGAAGCTTTATATATATATATATATACAAAGTATGAAGTATAGTTTTACCTTAAAGTCTTCGCTTCCAGAGGTTTCACCCTAAACGGGATCATCAGGCGACTGAAAAATATCGGTTAGTGGGCTGCTTAAATGCGTTAGTTGGGGGCGTGGGTGTGGGCGTCGAAACGTCCGGCGCATTCATTTGGAGCGTGGGTGTGGGCGTCGAAACGTTGCGCGCATTCCTTTGATTGTTTAGGTTGATGATCCGAAATCTATTTTTGTGCCGACACGTCGAAACTATTTCTGATCTTTTGTTTAGTAAGAGTTGTTTGTCTGCCTTCATGATGAAAAGTTTTTCGTCCAAACATAAATTGCATCTTTTTGATCCTCCCGTGTAAGAAATTGAGTGTTTTAGTATAGACCAGGTTATGTCGAAACTTTGGGTTTTTTCTTTTAGATTCCAAATGTATTTCGAAAGTTCCGTCTCATTTGAATACTTTTTATTCTGGAAAGATTTAGTATGGTTACGATATCGCTCTTTAAATGTACTTGCTGTCATGCCAATGTATTGCTTAGTGATGTTCGTGTTGCTTATGGAAATAGATGCCTTGTATACTATGTTGTTTGTCATGCATTGCCCACGTAGGGGGCAATTGTCCTTAATCCTGCAATTGCAACTGCTTGTAACTATGCTTCGTGGCTTGCTTTTCCTGATTGTGCGTGAATTATGTTTCGTGATAATAGACTTGACGTTGTTCATGCAACTATAGCTAATCTTGACTGTGTTTCTGTTAAAAAGTTTGTGAAGCTTGTGTCCTGGTGGAAAGTGCTTGTCAATAAGGCTAAGAAAGTTGCGTCCTATGTTTGTTTTGACACTTTTGTTAAATGGAGGGTTAAACCAGATGATATTGCGGTGTCTATTTCTGCGTGTTTGCTGTGCTTCTTGTGTGTAGTTTAGCTCATGGTTGAAATTGCTGCGCCTTAATGCATCTTGGTAAATTGGTGCGGTTTCATGGAATGTCCGCTCGTCAGACGAGAGGAGGGAAATGCGCTTGTTGATTGATGTAGGTAGCTGCCTTAAAATGCTTGGTGGGTGGTTTGATTGCTTGTTTATGTATAATGGATCGTCATTGGGCTTTCGAAAAGGTTTGTATTTTCCATTGCTTAGGTCGAAAGTAACGTCTAAAAAGTTTACTGAAATTAAATTTGCTTCTGCCGTGATTTTTAAGCCAAATTGTTCGAAACTTTTGTGAAGATCTTTTCTTGTTTTGTCTGCCAATCGTGCGGTCTTATTTTTTAGTACTGCCAATCCGTCGTCTCTATATAGGCCAATATTTTGGTTGCCAAACTTTTTCCCTAGGTCGTTTAGAATGAAAAGGCCTACTAGTTCGCATACTTCAGCGCCGTCATAGCTACCCATGGTAACATCAAATAAACTGTTGCTGTCTCTTTTTATCCACGGTTTTTCGTTGTTGAAAAGGAGCGATTTTCTAGCGTGTTTTACTATTGAAATGTCACTTTCGGTAATGATAGCCAAATTTCTGGCCCAAGATAATGCTTGGTCCAGAAGGTCTTCAGAAATTGAAGGGTAGAAATTAACAATGTCAAACGAAATGAAGGTATGTCTGCTTTTCTCTTCAATGTTGCCAAACCATTCGATTACTTCTTGTGTGTTTCTCCATTGATTTACGTTCAAAATGTTCCTTAACTTAGAGTTGATTTTATCAAGAATTACTTTGCTGAGCTTTCCGGACTCACTTTTAGCAGGATTAATTAATCGGCATGTTGGGTTGTTTTCGAAATTATCCTTATGGTCTTTGAGTGAAATAAATGTTTCGCGTTTTTTCATGTGTTCAATACGGTCGCCAATTCCCAAGTTATTCGAAATGTGTTTCAGTTCATTGTCTATCTGTTCTATGGTGCCCTCTGATCCATGTTTATATGTTTTTGTTATATTGTCATTCAAAAGATTGTTGTATGTGTCGAGCGAGGTTTCATAAATGTTTCTAGTTTTGTCGGCGAAAACAAAAATATTAGGTGACGAATTAATTTTCTTCAAATCGTTTGCCAAAGATTCCTGAAATGGATTGCTCGTATGCCGAAATTTGGTGTTTTCAATGAGTTTTATTAAGTCGTCTTCGAAAGGTTTAATATCCAAAACAGTGGGAGGTGTTTTGTTAGAAGGCAGTCCCCTTCTAACAAAACACCTCCCACTGTTTTGGATATTAAACCTTTCGAAGACGACTTAATAAAACTCATTGAAAACACCAAATTTCGGCATACGAGCAATCCATTTCAGGAATAAAGGCAAACGATTTGAAGAAAATTAATTCGTCACCTAATATTTTTGTTTTCGCCGACAAAACTAGAAACATTTATGAAACCTCGCTCGACACATACAACAATCTTTTGAATGACAATATAACAAAAACATATAAACATGGATCAGAGGGCACCATAGAACAGATAGACAATGAACTGAAACACATTTCGAATAACTTGGGAATTGGCGACCGTATTGAACACATGAAAAAACGCGAAACATTTATTTCACTCAAAGACCATAAGGATAATTTCGAAAACAACCCAACATGCCGATTAATTAATCCTGCTAAAAAGGAAGCACGGGTGGCGTGTGCTGTTAGCGCGTTGCCTCTCACCAAAAAGTTAAGCCCAGTTAGACGGGGTTAGTACTTGGATGGGTGACCGTCTGGGAATGACCCCGTTGCCGGGCTTGGAACTCATGTGAGTAGAGTTGTAGTTGATCTCTCCTGTGCTTCGAGGGTTTTTCGCCGGGTTCTCCGGTTTTCCTCCCTCCGTAAAATCAACACCTAACATCTTAGCTGTGATCCGTGGTCTGAACTGTGTCGTTGGCGGCTGCTTGGAGCGCCTTTGATATGCCTCGACACGGCCACGTTCATCTGCGTCCTTCGCAATTCAGCCACTGGCTGCAAGTAAGGATGATTAGCCCCCAGTCCTTTATCCTAAAAGTGAGTCCAGAAAGCTCAGCAAAGTAATTCTTGATAAAATCAACTCTAAGTTAAGGAACATTTTGAACGTAAATCAATGGAGAAACACACAAGAAGTAATCGAATGGTTTGGCAACATTGAAGAGAAAAGCAGACATACCTTCATTTCGTTTGACATTGTTAATTTCTACCCTTCAATTTCTGAAGACCTTCTGGACCAAGCATTATCTTGGGCCAGAAATTTGGCTATCATTACCGAAAGTGACATTTCAATAGTAAAACACGCTAGAAAATCGCTCCTTTTCAACAACGAAAAACCGTGGATAAAAAAAGACAGCAACAGTTTATTTGATGTTACCATGGGTAGCTATGACGGCGCTGAAGTATGCGAACTAGTAGGCCTTTTCATTCTAAACGACCTAGGGAAAAAGTTTGGCAACCAAAATATTGGCCTATATAGAGACGACGGATTGGCAGTACTAAAAAATAAGACCGCACGATTGGCAGACAAAACAAGAAAAGATCTTCACAAAAGTTTCGAACAGTTTGGCTTAAAAATCACGGCAGAAGCAAATTTAATTTCAGTAAACTTTTTAGACGTTACTTTCGACCTAAGCAATGGAAAATACAAACCTTTTCGAAAGCCCAATGACGATCCATTATACATAAACAAGCAATCAAACCACCCACCAAGCATTTTAAGACAGCTACCTACATCAATCAACAAGCGCATTTCCCTCCTCTCGTCTGACGAGCGGACATTCCATGAAACCGCACCAATTTACCAAGATGCATTAAGGCGCAGCAATTTCAACCATGAGCTAAACTACACACAAGAAGCACAGCAAACACGCAGAAATAGACACCGCAATATCATCTGGTTTAACCCTCCATTTAACAAAAGTGTCAAAACAAACATAGGACGCAACTTTCTTAGCCTTATTGACAAGCACTTTCCACCAGGACACAAGCTTCACAAACTTTTTAACAGAAACACAGTCAAGATTAGCTATAGTTGCATGAACAACGTCAAGTCTATTATCACGAAACATAATTCACGCACAATCAGGAAAAGCAAGCCACGAAGCATAGTTACAAGCAGTTGCAATTGCAGGATTAAGGACAATTGCCCCCTACGTGGGCAATGCATGACAAACAACATAGTATACAAGGCATCTATTTCCATAAGCAACACGAACATCACTAAGCAATACATTGGCATGACAGCAAGTACATTTAAAGAGCGATATCGTAACCATACTAAATCTTTCCAGAATAAAAAGTATTCAAATGAGACGGAACTTTCGAAATACATTTGGAATCTAAAAGAAAAAAACCAAAGTTTCGACATAACCTGGTCTATACTAAAACACTCAATTTCTTACACGGGAGGATCAAAAAGATGCAATTTATGTTTGGACGAAAAACTTTTCATCATGAAGGCAGACAAACAACTCTTACTAAACAAAAGATCAGAAATAGTTTCGACGTGTCGGCACAAAAATAGATTTCGGATCATCAACCTAAACAATCAAAGGAATGCGCGCAACGTTTCGACGCCCACACCCACGCTCCAAATGAATGCGCCGGACGTTTCGACGCCCACACCCACGCCCCAACTAACGCATTTAAGCAGCCCACTAACCGATATTTTTCAGTCGCCTGATGATCCCGTTTAGGGTGAAACCTCTGGTAGCGAAGACTTTAAGGTAGAACTATACTTCATACTTTGTATTTTGCTCTATCTATATATGGTATTGAGCACTCTCTAACATTTCGTGAACCAAAACTCACTTATATATATATATATATATACTTCACTTTAACATTCTACACATTCTTTCCTGGAATATATATATATTTTTTTAACAGATTACATATTCTAACAGCATTTTTCATTCATTAACGAAAATATAGATAAATTATTTACTTCAGGTATTTCACGTAATACAAAATTCACATGATTTACTATATCACTACCATACTCACAACAATATAAATCAATTCGACAAGAGTCGTTATGCGTTTTAAAACATAAATGAGGTGAATCAGAAATTCGTAAAGTAGGTAACGATAAAATAAAATTTCTCTCAACATTTTTTCCCTCCTCACTCATTTTTCTATTTAAATTTTCCATTTTATAACATAACGAATCGATATGGAATGTACAATTTTTCATACAATTTTTATATCGACATTTAGTTTCCATTCTATACCGTTGCTGAAATACCTCTCGCAAATCATTATTTTCAACCAATATTTCTTCTCCCAAATAGCGTAAAATGTATTCACTTATTCGAGTAATATTATAAGTAGCATTGGTTTCACGTGCTAATACACCGTCAGGATTATGTTGTTCACAAAAAAAAATAAAACACGCAATTAGACTATAAACCATTTGAAAATCAATATCTTGGTTAGAAATAGAGACGCAATGGGAAAAAAAATAAGGTGATACAGAATACAAAAAAAATGCAGCTGTTAAAGCTCTTTCACCGTATTCCTTGTTACACCTCCATACGCAAAAGGTGTACATATTTTTTTCGTGATTTCATTTTTACAACCTGTTAAATGATAATTATCTCTTTGGTTAACTGTATGATAATCGGGTAAAAGCTCAAAATAATATTCCTTAACTACATCGGGATTTTGAGGAAAAAAAGAAATTTCTTCTTCACCATTGTGAGGTTTCCCTCTATACAACCATAAAGGATAGCTAATAAAGTCAACGTCTTCTTCTTCAGGTTGCACGACGAGTTATCTTTCAATCAATCTTATAAATCCACCTTGATATATATTCAATAACCCATACAACCAATATAACAAACCAATTTCACCATTACGAAATTTACGAAATTCAGGAACATGAATAAGAATCATTTTCAAACACATACTCATTTCTTCTTCTTCGTTTTTTTTTTCATCCTCTTTTCTTTTCTTATTATCAACGCTGGTTGAACTGTTATTACCGTTGGTTAAACTGTGAAAACAACGTTTTGTCGCCATCTCAAAACGCAATGAAATATTATCTTTTGCACGATGAATTTATACATTCCATTTAGTTAAACATTAAAATTTCAATTTTTGGATTATCTGGTTGTGTTTTTTTCTAGGGAATATATAAAAAAAATGTTGTCGTGGGAATAAATGGGTTTTTTCCATATGTACCCGTATTACGTACATATAGAATAATTAAAACCCTACCCCTGTAATATAAAAGCGTGTTTGCTTTTCAAACAAAAAAATCATTCGATCATTCGAATGAGTGAAAAAAGATATATTTCAATATTAAGGAAAGAGATATATATTACGCAAAAAATCATTCAATCGAAAATGGATGAAGCAAGGATAGAAATGAGTTTCACCGGTCAAGATAAACATGTATCGATAATAGGAAAAGAGGTTGCAGAAAAGGCGTGGTGTCATTGGAATAACAAATTGGAAAATCCTTTTCCCAATGCAAACCACACGTTTGTTTGCAGTTTGATTAAACATCTTCGAACTTGGGATAAAAAAATGGAATTTGCAGTCGATCGCGCTGGTTATCATAGTGTAAATGAGAGTGAAGAGGAGATGAAAATACGACAGGAAAAATACGTTATCGCTGTTAAAGTGGAAAAGAGCAAAGAAGTTCCTCAATACGACGCACAAATGATGTGGAATGACGTTTGGGATAAAACTATAACAAAAGCGGAGTTTTTAAGTGATATGTATGAAATGCATCCCGAGATTCGCAATGCCTATATAAGATTTTACCTAAAAGACGATGAAAATATATAAAAAGACCGAGTGAAACTATGTAATACAAACATATGATACATGTTAGTCGGACAAACTATAATACGGATTCAAACTTTATGAGGTAAAATATATGTAGAAGTGAAAAATAGTAAAAATGACATTACAATTTATAAAAACCTGTCATCTCTTCTCTCCTTTTTTAGAAAAAAAATTACTAGTGTCTGCTTCAGCTGTTATTATTGCATTTAAAACGTAAATTACGAATGTTACTATACATGTCACGAATGTAAAGTTTACGTAGTTTTTTGCGATTTTTGTAGAAGAAATTATCCTAAAAAAATCATATGTGAAATCTACAGAAAATGCAATTGTAAAAATAGACGAGCACGTTGGTACAAAAGATATTTTGAAATGATACTTGCTTGAGCCATAAAAAAATACAAACACACAAGAATGTATAAAAGATATTTTATTTGAACAATAAACGTATCACAATCTTTTTTTTAATATTATTGTCTAGTTAACCCAATATTGGTCTATTTCCGAACTAAAATCATAACCCGTCCGAGATAACGTCCAATAATATTTATGCGTAGGAATTGGTGAAATTCCAACTGGAGTCACAGCTTCAAAAATAATCTTATCTTCATACATATGAAAATATTCTTTTTTAACATCTATCACCTTGAGCCGTGTACCAGGACAACTAGCCAACACATCAGCTATTCGTACGAATTCAATAAATCTTGCATCAATTTTAGTCACATCCACTTCCTTTATGAGCATAGCGTCAATATCTACGTCTATCGTAGACGCTAGTGTGTATTAATAATGATACATCGCGTGAGAAAAAAAAATCATAATACGATATACGTTAGAACAAATAAAAACAACACACACACATAAAAAATAAACACATAATTCTAAAACAAAAAAACATTCTTTACACCCAAATATGGTGGTGGAGGTAAATGTGGATGAGTAAAAAGAAGTAAGACAACCATTTCACAGGAAATGAATAATCATACCGTATATGGGTATAGGTCAAAAACCAAAAAAATAAACTTCATTTTTATTTTACAAGCTAAAAACCATACCAATCCTATGACCATATATGGGTATGAAATAAGAACCCCCCCCAAAAAAAATATAAAAAATTATTTTTTCACTAAAAAATCAAAATCCTACCATATATGGTCATTGTCTAAGAAAACTCCGAAAAAAAATTTTTTTCACAAAAAATCAAATCATACCATATATGGTCATGATTGTGGTCAACAACGATATACGACACGATCATATTACACGCACTTCATTCGATAACATGGTGGCGTACCGACAACAACTCCGCCGCTTCATACCGGTAAAACCCCCCATTTTTAGCACTTTTTTTAATTTCTAGATTTTTTCTACAAAAAATTAAATAAAAATTTAAATATAATTCGAAAAAAAAAAATTCGAAAATTGCATGGAATGTGTTCACGCATTCATACGAAAAGTAAACGTGTGTCGATCTTTTCATAATTTTTCTTGTCTAACCACATTCATTTTTTCATTTTTCAAGCATTTTTCCCAATGTACATATATATATGTATATGTGTGTAAGAGCCTGGTGCCAAGCATCCATGTCTCTGAGGAACGAACTATTAATTGGTTGACCAATCAAAAAAAGAAAAAAGATTTGAATAAACATCGTCCACACCCATCCTGACCTCATCAAAATTCCATTGAGCAGCCAACACCTACTTTCTGACACCCCTGTCCATATGAATATATTCAAATCTTTTCTCGTTTTTTGATTGATCAACCAATTATAGAATCGATCCTCATTGGTACCAGGCTCTTACACATTATATATATATATATATATCCTATACAGGTGTACACTGCGTATATTGTCTACTATGGACCTAATCCCACATTAAAAATGTAACACTTACCACATATGGTAGGGAAACCATATATATGATTGGGAACCCCATTTGGTAACAGGGTGTCTTTCTGAGTTCGGATTCTGTGAGCATTCCATAACATAGCCTTAAATTTGTCTAGTTGCTTCTGCAGTACTGGGATCATTATGAATGCCAAAATATTCCTAAAGAATAAGTCAAACGCTAAATAATGTAGCACCAGTACTTGTTAACATATCACAGCTTGTTAACATTTAGGGTGTTTTCAACATGCATACAGCAAACCTGTTAACAAGTTGTTTTACGAGAAGTTGTGATTTTATCAAGCCAATATAAGCTAAAAAACAAATGTTGGTTGGAACAACTTGTTGCACTTATGTTGAAGTCATCATCCTTGTTACAAGTTGTCAACTACCTGTTAGCGAACCATGGTGCAAAGGCATTCTGATATCGACCTAATGGAACCACCTTATAACAAAAGTAGGAATTGAATCTGATAACAAAAGCTGTTGCTGTAGACTAGCAAAATATGCAACAGACCTGGCTTGTTCCCTATGTGGATCATAGTGGCCACGATCTTTTAACCAATTCAATTGTTGTTTGAAATACTTTTCAAGGCGCTCATGGAGTTCTCTCCACCATCCTTCTATCTGTTAAAATGAAGACAGTATCAATATATTTGTTCACTTCTGCAGTGTTTCCATAATTATTTTAATAAATTAGTTACAATTACAAAGTGTTTTAGAATGGTACACAAACAACTGGTCACTGGTCCTTTAAATATTATTTTACTCTGCCTAACACTACATACATGTATATATTTTCTCTGTCTAATGAGATGATTTCACTTGTTAACTGAGAGCCCCTTGGAGAGAAAGCAGCAGAGAGAAAGAGTAATACACATCAAAAGTCTGGTATAATTGGGCCATACTGCAATTGGTCAGTTCCAGCATTTGAGGGCAAAATGTTTTTCCCTAAAATGCTAACCAACCAATCACACTAAGGCATAGGTTAGGGTCATGTGTGTGTGTGTGTGGGGGGGGGGGGGGGGGGAGACAAGCCCATTATATTTGTAACAACCTTTCATTCAGATCTGAACAAGATTTTTGACAAGACTGGCAGTCTACAGTATGCTGGCCATGTAAATAAATTGAAAAATTCATATAGACCTACCCTTGCCCCCCCTGCCGTGGCCTAACATAGGTGCATTATTAAATACCTGGTTGGATGTTGACGGTCCATAGAGTACAGTGTCAGCTGCATTCATGTCACCATGGTTTTGTCGAAGATAAGCATGCATTGTTGCCATCACTCCTGTCTCAGTTCCCTTGTCTACTCTAATCAGTGAAGCAATCTGTCGTGCCTCATATAGATACTCTAAATACCACAAACCAATCCGTTTTGGGCAAGAGTTGGAAGTCCAGATTCTCAACCAGAGGATTTTTCTACTAGCTGTGTCGATTGAGCCATAGATTGCTAAGGGGAATGTGCTGTTTTGGTACCCCATGAGTTTGTCGTGGCCATCCATGGAGTGCACCCAATTAGTCCCTTTTGTGACAAAATGTCCTTTTTCTCTCTTTTTCTTTCCCATGGGAAACCGTGGTTCAAGACCTTCTGGGTCGAGATCATACATAAGTGCGTGAACCGAATTTCGTGGAGCATTAAGATTATGCTCTTGCCTTATTTTGTGGTAATGAGCTTGCCAGGTCCCTAACTCTTTTGAAACAGCAGTTCTCACCTCCTCCACAGTAAGGGTTCGATCGGTTTGATGGATGTCAAAATGCTGGAGTCTTCGTTCAAGAGTTCTCATACTCCACGCATACTGAGCGAAATATCGCCGCATAAAACTTAAAATTTCTGTGCGTTGAAGACCTTGCTTTACATACGTCTGTAATTGCTCTTTCAATTCCAGATCGTCCGTCCACGTTGAGTTTCTAATCCGACACGTCGCCATGTTGAAAAACAACGGGAAACGAACACAGTGACTGAGAGTGGATCAAATCAAATGGGTGCTTATCCCCCCTGAAATATATTTCTACCCATAAAGCATTGTGGTCTATGGCGGTCCTGGGCCATGAGGATTTTTGTTTTGATTTAGTTTGGATTTGATTGCTTTTGTTTTTGTTTGTTCTAATTTCATTTTAAAACAAATTTTATTGAGTTTTGTTTTGATTTAGTTTTTATTTCAAAAAATAAAAATAAATTAAAAGTAAATATAAGAAAAAAAATGTAAAATGTTATGGCGGCTCTGGAGCACCATACTCTACCAAAAGTCCACCTTAAAAGTTATAACCCAACACAGGCCCCAATTTCAAACACCAAATTTAAAAGGCCTTTGTATCTCCTTTTCACTAATATACCAGAGTCCCCCATCCTACGGTTTTCAAAACAGTTTGAATGTACTTTACATCCAAATGAATTGCAGGAAATTCTTAAATACAAGATATCTAATATTAATATATACTGGCATTCACAATACATAATTATATTGAATATTTACATTTATATACCCAAACTTTCTTTTCAAAACCAAAACTTTCTTTCAAAACCAAAACTTTCTTTCCTTAAAATATATTTTTCTTGTTTATAATTTTAAACTCCCGATTCCTCTCAAAAGTGCTGGGTGAATTCAAAATGGCGTCCTGTTTTGGTGTTTCTGTTTGATTTTGATTTTGTAAGAAGCTATTTGCGTTATGTTTTGTGAGCACTGTAACGGATTGACCGAACAAGATTTTTTATTTTGTCCTGAATGCAGGATAGAATTGGATCGCGAAGAGGTTCTCATTACGCATTATTTTGAAAAAGGCTTCGAGTACGCTAATTATGTTTTTGGCCAAATGCCATGGAGTTCCGATGAGATGAGTCTCACAACACTTAAGAATAGACTGACGTCTTATGGCTTGGGTCGAAGGTTAGTGAACGTAGACGAAGAGTTGATCAGAAGAAGAATGCGTCAGCTACTAGATGGACCAGGTTGTATGCATGGGTATCGAGCCATGTGGCATACATTGCGACTTGAAGGTATTTGTGTGCCACGAAATGTTGTTGAACGTTTGCTTCGGGAACTTGATCCAGTGGGGTGCAATTTAAGGAAAGCTAGACGCCTTACAAGGAGAAGTTACGTTTCGATGGGTCCAAACTTTTGCTGGCACATAGATGGTTATGATAAATTTAAACCTTATGGGTTCCCTATACATGGTTGTATAGATGGTTGTATAGATGGTTGGGCTTAAAGTAGCTCGAACCAAGAACGATCCAAATGTCATCGCCCAGTTCTACTTACACACAACTATGCAAGTGAATGGTTGTCCAAAAAAAGGCGGGAAGTGATTGTGGCACTGAAAATGGAGTCGTTGCTGCCATACAGTGCTACTAGTTTCGTAGTGACGAAGAAAGCCATATTTGTGGGTCATCGCCACATAATCAGCGTATAGAAGGGCGGTGGTCATTCATTCGCAGAAGCAGAACAGTGGTGAATCACTTTCTTCAAGGATCTTATAGAAAGAGAAGTATATACTACTGGGAATGAATTACAAGATGGGTGTTTGTGGTTAAGCTTCTCTGCTCTTTTGCAGTAAGATGTTGATTATGTAAGGAATCACTGGAACACGCATTAAAGTGAAGTGATTTAACACAGTTAGTGGGAGACCAGATATATTATACGACCTCTGTGAGTATTATGGGACAACAGATTACATTGAGCTAATACCGCAAGAAAAGTACGATCGTATTGCTGAGGAGTCTATTCATGCACAATGAAGAAGACAACATGGTACAGGAGTACTTCCAGTATGTTATGCCGGATACCAATGACCTGCAAGCACCGACTAATTGGAGGGATGCACTCACACTTTACCATCAACTCTTACATGTGTCACAAGGTCCATGACATGTAACTAATATATATTATATTTATTTTATGCAATGACACAACATTTTCAAACTCATTAATAATTCATGAAGAAAATTCAAAAGAAATCAATATTTAATCACTATTTGGAAATCAGAGGAAGATTACAGTCAAATTTAGCAAACTTTGTGGTCGATTTTCTCTTAAATACTGATTGTTTGAGAAGAGAAGCTATATCCAACACTCGTCTGTGTTCATCCTCCGATGTCTAAATACAGCCAAGCTGGTTAAAAAAACTCGGCTTCGCCTCGTATTTTCAATGACCTGCTTGGCTGTATTTAGAAATCGGAGGAAGAACACTGACTTGTGTTGGATATATTACTTCAAGTCCAGTCAGTATGTTAATGAACAATTGGACATTTACATGTAACAGTAAAAAAGAACTTCAACACAACTCTTACAGGAGCTACTTAAGTTATATAACCAATGTACATAGGCATATAATGTTGTGGGAAAGATTACTTTAGTTCATTCCAAAAAAAAATCCATGCCTCCACCATGCACATGTACTCATTAGGAATTTTGTATTGTTCAAAGGGATTGGAGGGTAAATATTACTAAAATTAAGTAGGGGTGCTTAATTTTGGGGTTTGTTTCTAGAAGAGGTGGTGTTAAAATGTCTTATGTAAGATGGTGTGAGGACACATGTGGGCTTTCCGATCCTCTGTGGGAAGGTATTGATCTTTTCTGGAGTGGCCCGTTGAGGTATATTTTATACTTATACTGTATCCAATTCTGATCTGCGGAATGAGTTAGAATGGCTTTCGATATCTCACCTCGTTCCAGAGATATTCAGTTATTAAAGTGCCTATGAAACAAATTTTTTTATGATTGTCTCATGAAGAACAGCAAAATAATGAAAAATGGTTTCTACATGACTTTCATATCTTATTCCGTTCTGTTATTTCACAGAATGTGATTTTGAGTTATGACATCATTACCTTTGCATGGTGTTGAAGCAAAAGCGAACACAAGTATTTAGTTTTTGGTTTAGTTTTTAAAAAGAAAGTTTTGGTTTTGAAAAGAAAGTTTTGATTTTGAAAAGAAAGTTTTACTTTTGAAAAGAAAGTTTTGGTTTTGAAAAGAAAGTTTTGGTTTTGAAAAGAAAGTTTTGATTTTGAAAAGAAAGTTTTGGTTTTGAAAAGAAAGTTTTGGTTTTGAAAAGAAAGTTTTGATTTTGAAAAGAAAAAAATGAGTTTTGAAAAGAAAGTTTTGGTTTTGAAAAGAAAGTTTTGGTTTTGAAAGAAAGTTTTGGTTTTGAAAAGAAAGTTTTAGTTTTGAAAAGTAAGTTTTAGTTTTGAAAAGAAAATTTTGCTTTTGAAATAAAGAAAGTTTTGGTTTTGAATTAAAAGATTTGGTTTTGAATTAAAAGATTTGTGTTGCACCTGTGGGCCACTGTATAAAAGGAGTGTTCTTGTTAATCTTTCTTGGAGTCCTTTAGCATCCCCGGTGGAACCAATCCTGGCAACTGTTGCATTGAATCATGAAGACATCCTTCAGCTTACTCCATTCGACGGTGGCTTCGGTGTTCTCGAACCAATGAAGATTGTGGAAAAAGTGTGAGATTAGTAGTGATACCCCCCACTATAGACCACAAAGGGATGCCGCCTCATTAAACATTCAACTTATTATTTATTCATTCTCAGGCTCCTTTGGGACCTCCTAACCCTAACCTAATTATTTATGCATACGTCATTATTTTTCAGGCTCCTTTGGGACCCTCTAAACCCTAATTTTTATCCAACCCCCAAACCCTAGCTGTTACTCAACCCCCCGTGTAGTACGTCATAACCGATAGCTCTCCGACTAATTTCCGAAGTTACGTCATTATCAAAAGGCATCCCACTTTCTTCCTTATAAGTATTAGTAATTACCTTTTCATTTATACACTTACCCCACTGTCAGTCAACACTTGTGGGAAACATAGGTACAAAGAGCATGCGTACAGTAAGCTTTAACGAAATAGACGTTCTTTACAAGGAACGAGAGAGAAATTGATGGAGACATTTTATATTTTTTATCTGAAACCTCATTTGTGTGAGTATAGAGAGTTTGAAGCGATCTAAATGTCTGAATTGGCCAGAGATAACTTGAGGTAGTTCTACTTAATAACATATCATGAATATTATATTAAGGTTAGAACCTAAATATTCAAACAGAGTAAGTCATCCTAGAATCATTGCTAACTAAACCCTCGTTTATAAAGCAAGTCAAGATATCGTAAGAAGAATTTAAGATATATTTTAGATGAGGAATCACTTCGAGAAGTCGAGAAAAGAACGATTTTAAGTGTCGAGAAAAGAACGATTTTAAGTGTCGAAATATGAACTAAAGGCAAAGCGATTTATTACTTTGAAAGCGTTGCCACGCTTTCTGTTACTAAGTGTGATATTTGTATATTTATCCTCAGTGCACGTGCAGGAGACAAAAGAGAAACTCATTTGGGGTCATTAAGAGGATTAAGCGCTTGGGCAAGTCTAGGCGAGAAGGTCATTAGCAGTGTTACCATAGCGAAACCGCGTCGCGTCCTTCATTCGTCTCAGGCTCCTTTAGGACCCTCTAGCTGTTACTCAACCCCCCGTGTAATACGTCATAACCGATAGCTCTCCGACTAATTCCCGAAGATCGTCATCAAAAGATGCTCGACTTATTATAAGTAATAGGAACCAAATTTCATTTATGCACTTTACCTTACTGATCGACGGTCAGCAGTTGTAGGGCATTATTCAAACAGAATAAGTCATCCTTGAATCATTGCGTGCTAACCCTTGTTTATAAGTGAAGAATTCGTGAGAAGATAGTTTAACAACTTTAATTCAGTAATTTTACCAAATAAGGCTTGACACGAACGGGACAAGTCCCATGCAAGGTGTCAGCCAAAACTAAAAATATACAAACTATTAAATATTACAAACATTTAAATAGATAAAATTAGGTATGACAAGGACACGTCCTACACAAAGAATAAGTGCAGGGTAAGTCAGGATCAAATATTGTTATCAAAAGTTCCTTGTAAGTCTTATACAGAAATGTTTTAAAGCTACTAAGAGTTAGAAATGTACTAGGTGGAGCTATCTTAAGAATAAAGTTCCATAGATTAACAATTCTGTTAAAATACGATGATTTGAAGGTGCTGGTTTTGCAGAAAGGGGTCTGCAAGTACAGTGACGAGCCCCGTCTTGTTCGACTACAGACAATAGGTGTAAAAAATTCTGTATCAAGGTCAATTAGACCACATCTACATTTATAATAAAAAGTCAAATCTTTGATCTCTCTATCATAAGCAAGAGGCAGGAGGTCTAGGTTCTTTAAGCGATCCACATAAGATAAATCTCCACGTTTAAGTCTTAAAATCCACAGCGATGCACGTCTTTGTACACCTTCAATTATCTTCTTCAACGTAGCAGTTTCAGGGGACCATACTTGAGAACCATAACTTAGTTGCGATTTAACTAGTAATATATACAAAGTTCTCCTAACTCGTGTATCAGTTAAATCATAACAGGTCCGTTTCAGGAGACCCAGGCATTTATTTGCAGTAGATCGAATTCGCATAATATGAGAATCCCACTTGAGATTATAAGTTATTGTTATCCCCAGATCTTTTTCTTCATTGCAGCGAATAAGATCGTTACCAGACAACTTATATGGAAATATACTGGGATTTTTCTTTCTTGTAACTGTAAGGATTTTACATTTAGATGAATTAAATTGGAGACTGTTTTTATTGCTCCAAACTTCAAGGTTATTCAGGTCTTGTTGTAGGGCCATAGAGTCAATCGACGATATTATAGGTCGATGTACTTTGGAATCATCCGCGTAGAGAGCAGCTTTCGATCCGGGAGATAAAGAATCAGGCAAAGTGTTAATGAAAACAGTAAATAGCAATGGCCCTAAAATACTCCCTTGAGGGACGCCAGAGGTCACAGGGGACCATTCGGAAGCGACGTTTTCTAGCACCACACGCTGGAATCTATCAGTTAAATAATCCTTAAACCAAAGCAATATAGAACCTCTCAGTCCATGCGCATGAAGCTTTTGAAAGAGAATCGCGTGATCGACGGAATCAAAGGCCTTAGAGAAGTCTAGATAGATCATGTCTACTTGTTTGTTGTTATCCAGATTTTTCCCAATATCATGCAATACAGACAGTAATTGGGTAACACATGATCGATTCTTTAAAAAGCCATGTTGAGTTTTGTTTATTAATGCAGAGAGAATTGGGTAAATCCGGTTATGAATGCAGCGTTCCATTACTTTTGAAATAATACTCAGAAGGGATATGGGTCTATAATTAGACACATTCTCTCGCGAATCCTTCTTGTGCACTGGAGTTACATTTGATTTTTTCCATTCATCAGGAACTCTGCCAGCCTTAAGTGACATGTTAAAAAGGGAACACAAAGCAGGAGAGATTTCCAGTGCACATTCTTTTAATATACGAGCAGGAATTTCATCGGGCCCGCATGCTTTTGTTGTATCGAGCGTTCTTAAACATTCATAAACTTCATTAGTTTCAAATTGAATTTCAGATATTTGCATAACTGTTTGAAACGCATGGCTTAATTCTAAACAATCCCGATCATACTTTGGTTGAAACACTGAGGAAAAATATGAATTAAACAATTTGACTTTTTCCCGAGTTGTTGTGGCTGTTATGTCGCCATGAGTGATAATAGTTGACTGGTGTTTATTCGAGTGAATTGCCTTATGATATGACCAGAACAACTTTGGATTATCCACAAAAGAGTGTTTAATCTTTGCTAAGTAGTCCTCATGTTTACGTTTTATCATATCCTTAACTTCTTGAGTTAATCGCCGAAGATTTTCTTTACGTTGCTGTGTTTGATTTAAACGATAGCGGCGCAATGCCGTATATTTCTTTTTGATAAGATATTTTACTTCACGGTCGATCCAGGGAGGTGTGTTCTTATCTGAGACAGTTTTCTTGGGCACAAATTCCTCAACAGAGGTTAAAAAACAAATCTTTCCAGTTTTGCCAGCATTCGTTTATGTCCGAGTTTTCCGATATTACTAGATCAAAGGGAACATAGTTAAGATATGTACGAAGGCCAGAAAAGTCAGCGTTCTTGTAATCATAAACAATACGTTTAACTGGTTTAGCTCTATTACAACGCATATTTATCTCAAAGTTGATTAAATAATGGTCTGTAGGGAAGATGTTATGTGGCTGAGAACAAGTCACATTCGATATAATGCTTGTATGATTGCAAAGAACACAATCAAGCTTGTTGCCTTGAATGTGGGTAGGGCCAGCAACCAAGTCACCAAGAAAGTTGTCAGCTACAATTTCACAAAATAGTTCTTCGTTTTGATTATTATTTGATGACGGTGAAGGATAGTCGTGGGACCAATCAATTTTAGGTAAATTAAAATCTCCGACAAGAATAAATTGACAAGATTCATCTAATTTATCAAGGCTTGAACGCAAGTCTAAAAGAGAGTCTATATTGTCATTAGGCGGTCGATAAAATACACCAATGATCAGCTTAGGGCGGCCCAAAGGGAAAACTTCAACCATGACTTGTTCGCAATTTGTTCCCTCGAGATGATTTCTTCTGATAGAGCGAAGGTCAGTTTTAATAGCAACTAGAACTCCGCCACCTCTGTTGCTCAAACGATCGTTTCGATATATAGTATAGCCTTGGAGAATTTCATTATCTAAAACGCCCTCGTTAAGCCAAGTTTCACACACACATACGATATCAAATTGTTCCGCATAAACCAGGTTTTGAAATAATACCAGTTTACTTATCTTACTGCCTTGCACGTTGTTATCGTCCACCAAAGCTTTAAGACTACGAGAATTCATATACATGGTCTTCAAACCATCAGTATGTTTAGTGTTATATCCAGAAGGACCAGGATTAGGATGAATACCGACCAACTGAAGCTTCGTCAGGTTGAAGGTTGCCACATGGTTGTTGTAGAAACACGTCCTGGCCTTAAAAAAGCCACGTTTTAAAACATAACTTCGAACACTAACGCCATGGCTGTGTATAAAGTAACGAGAGACTGCATAAGTACTCGGAGAACAAACGATAATTACTAAAAATATGAAAAGAACGAGCGTCGAAGGCCTGACCGCCATGTTCCGCCAGGTGATGACCGGATAATATATAGATAGAATGAGGAATCACTTTAAGCCGTATATAAGAAGAACTTAAGATAGTGTGAGGAATAAATTCGAAAAGCCGTCAGCTAAGGGGTTTGAAACGTATTAACACTGGCACATAGCAACGTAAAGCTTGTATGTGAATATTATATTAGATATTTGGTTCGCTTTTGTGGTGTTTATACGTTTAAGAACTGTGCAAAGTTCATCAAGGTTCGCTTTGGATGATAACTCTTAGCGAGTTGTTAATCTAAATATATTTTATTGTCGGAGTCTACTTCGGAATATTACAGAGCTTGGTTAAATAATTCGATGCTATGGTTTGGTAGTTTATAAAAAAATCAGACTCGTACGTGTAGCACACAAAGGAGAAATACCATTAGAATCTCATTAAATGTTACTAATGAGCAAAACACCACGGATTTGCATATATGGTAGAATATTTAATTGTTTTGGTGGGTTAAAGGACGATAATAAGGGGCATGAGGAGGTATTAATGCGTGGGCATGTTCGGACGAGAAGGTCATTAGCAGTGTTACCATAGCGAAACCGCGTTGCCGGCTCTGAGCGACTCCGAGCCCTCGGCTCTTGGCTCCGAGCGGCTCCGAGCAGCTCCGAGTATAGGAGGAGGAGAAAGAGGAAGAGGAGGAGGAGAAAGAGGAGGAGGAGGAGGAAGAGAAAGAGAAAGAAGAGGAGGAGGAGGAGAAAGAGGAGGAGAAAGAGGAGGAGGAGAACGGGGGTGTTTGGGGGTTACCCCGGGGGTGTTTGGGGGTTACCCGAGGGGTGATTGGGTTATCCCAGGGGTGATTAACCCCCAAACACCCCCGTTCTCCTCCTCCTCTTTCTCCTCCTCCTCTTTCTCCTCCTCTTTCTCCTCCTCTTTCTCCTCCTCCTCCTCTTTCTCCTCCTCCTCCTCCTCCTCCTCCTCCTCCTCCTCCTCTTCCTCCTCCTCCTCCTCCTCCTCTTCCTCCTCTTCCTCCTCTTCCTCCTCCTTCTTCTCCTTCTCCTCCTCCTCTTTCTCCTCCTCCTGTTTCTCCTCCTCCTCTTTCTCCTCCTCCTCCTCCTCTTTCTCCTCCTCCTCCTCCTCTTTCTCCTCCTCCTCTTTCTCCTCCTCCTCCTCTTTCTCCTCCTCTTTCTCCTCCTCCTCCTCTTTCTCCTCCTCCTCCTCCTCCTCTTTCTCCTCCTCCTCCTCCTCTTTCTCCTCCTCCTATAGGACTCGGAGCCAAGTGCCGAGGGCTCGCAGTCGCTCGGAGCCAAGAACCAAGGACTCGGAGTCGCTCGGAGCCAAGAGCCGAGGGCTCGGAGCCGCTCAGAGCCGCAACGCGGTTTCGCTATGGTAACACTGCTAATGACCTTCTCGTCCGAACATGCCCACGCATTAGTACCTCCTCATGCCCCTTATTATCGTCCTTTAACCCACCAAAACAATTAAATATTCTACCATATATGCAAATCCGTGGTGTTTTGCTCATTAGTAACATTTAATGAGATTCTAATGGCTTTTCTCCTTTGTGTTCTACACGTACGAGTCTGATTTTTTTATAAACTACCAAACCATAGCATCGAATTATTTAACCAAGCTCTGTAATATTCCGAAGTAGACTCCGGCAATAAAATATATTTAGATTAACAACTCGCTAAGAGTTATCATCCAAAGCGAACCTTGATGAACTTTGCACAGTTCTTAAACGTATAAGCACCACAAAAGCGAACCAAATATCTAATATAATATTCACATACAAGCTTTACGTTGCTATGTGCCAGTGTTAATACGTTTCAAACCCCTTAGCTGACGGCTTTTCGAATTGATTCCTCACACTATCTTAAGTTCTTCTTATATACGGCTTAAAGTGATTCCTCATTCTATCTTCTCACGAATTCTTCACTTATAAACAAGGGTTAGCACGCAATGATTCTAGGATGACTTATTCTGTTTGAATAATGCCCACAACTGCTGACCGTCGATCAGTAAGGTAAAGTGCATAAATGAAATTTGGTTCCTATTACTTATAATAAGTCGAGCATCTTTTGATAATGACGATCTTCGGGAATTAGTCGGAGAGCTATCGGTTATGACGTATTACACGGGGGGTTGAGTAACAGCTAGAGGGTCCTAAAGGAGCCTGAGATGAATGAAGGACGCGACGCGGTTTCGCTATGGTAACACTGCTAATGACCTTCTCGCCTAGACTTGCCCAAGCGCTTAATCCTCTTAATGACCCCTAATGAGTTTCTCTTTTGTCTCCTGCACGTGCACTGAGGATAAATATACAAATATCACACTTAGTAACAGAAAGCGTGGCAACGCTTTCAAAGTAATAAATCGCTTTGCCTTTAGTTCATATTTCGACACTTAAAATCGTTCTTTTCTCGACTTCTCGAAGTGATTCCTCATCTAAAATATATCTTAAATTCTTCTTACGATATCTTGACTTGCTTTATAAACGAGGGTTTAGTTAGCAATGATTCTAGGATGACTTACTCTGTTTGAATATTTAGGTTCTAACCTTAATATAATATTCATGATATATTATTAAGTAGAACTACCTCAAGTTATCTCTGGCCAATTCAGACATTTAGATTGCTTCAAACTCTCTATACTCACACAGATGAGGTTTCAGATAAAAAATATAAAATGTCCCTATCAATTTCTCTCTCGTTCCTTGTAAAGAACGTCTATTTCGTTAAAGCTTACTGTACGCATGCTCTTTGTACCTATGTGTCCCACAAGTGTTGACTGACAGTGGGGTAAAGTGTATAAATGAAAAGGTAATTACTAATACTTATAAGGAAGAAAGTGGGATGCCTTTTGATAATGACGTAACTTCAGAAATTAGTCGGAGAGCTATCGGTTATGACGTACTACACGGGGGGTTGAGTAACAGCTAGGGTTTGGGGGTTGGATAAAAATTAGGGTTTAGAGGGTCCCAAAGGAGCCTGAGAATGAATAAATAATAAGTTGAATATTTAATGAGGCGGCATCCCTTTGTGGTCTATAGTGGGGGTATCACTACTGAGATTTCCTTGCTGGAAGCACAATGATGAATGATGTTGCATCTTCTCTTGTTCCCAGGGACAGTCTTGTGGCAAAATGCCATAACACAAACTGCTTGCTACCGCAATTGCGAATAGTCCACAGTCACAACCTCCCGTTTGCTTCTGCATATCAGCCCACTGTAGAGTAACATGATTTTATGTTGGCATCAGCATGTAAGCCATATGCCTCAGTAATTTAGCTTTACATGTAGGACTTATATCATCATACAAAGATTCGTAAATAGTGATGGTGGGCAGCCAATATTGCTGACAGTAATCCAATTATTGCCAGCGATATATAAAATTTGACCAAAATCTTCTTTGGGAGTACCTACAGATTGACAGCCCTCTGAAATAAATACCCACACTGCTTGTAGGCCTACAATGTACGGAGCATAGCTTGGGCATGGTCAATATGTTCATCTGTCAGCCACTCTCCATTGTCAATTTTTGGTAAAAGTTTAGAAATTTCTTTTGTAAAGGTGGCTGGTTTAACAGGCAATAGCCCAATTGGTCTTTTTTTTGCTTTTGTCTCAGAGATGATGACAACATCTTCTGCTTTTCCGTGAACTTTAGTTTTCCCTGTCCTGGCCTGAGGTTGAATAATCGGAACTTTTGTGGCTTCTTGTTCTGGAACAAAGTCAGTTGACTGGTCATCCATTTGTTTCTCTTCTGCCTTATTTTCTTGCAAGCTAGCTTTGGAAGCAGCTGCAGGGGTTGGTATTGGTTTGTGGAAATCACTTGATGCATGTGGTGTAAGCCCTAATGGAGTCGATTTGAATGTTCATAGGACGCAAGGGCTTACGGGTGAATGTAGTCAAGTTGGTTAGACTTTCGAACGCACTTTCGTATAGTCGCAAGTAGAAATATCGCAATAATAGTAACAAACGCAAGTACTAAATATGAACAATAATAAACAGTAATTGAACGGTGTGAACAATAACGAACAGTGCTAGTGGTTCGACTAAACAAATTACACAAATCTAAATTAATATAAAATAGCTACAACTAAACTAAACAATGAAGTGTACCCACAGATGTCCCCCCAAGTAGCTCCTTTCGCTCGAATAATCTTGGCTACACTTATTAATTAGTCCTAGGGCTATAATCTTTATAATCATTATTATGTCAACTATGTCTTAAATCGGGTTTAACTAATTAATCTATAATATTTGTCACAATTTGAACTAATCCTAAAAAATTTCTAATGTATGTGCTCCAAATCCTACATACCGGCCCCTAAATGCGAAATCAATATGTAGCATTTCAAACTAAAACTTAAGGATTGGAGCAAAACCAAAAGGAAACAAACTTTAAAGTATATTAATAATATTAAAGTACACAAAGATTATAACTTGGTCAAACTGTACGTATTAATCTTCTTCGCGGTCTTCACGGTCTTCTTCAGCACGTTCGATGGATTCCAGCAAAACGATCTTCGTAATCGGGCGTTCCAACACGGTAGTTTCACCGACACACTTCGCACAAGGCCGTCTCGCTTGCTTTGTCGCACTTCCAGGATGCGACCCAGTTGCCAAGAATTTCTCGGGGCACTCTCATCGACCACAAGGACTATATCTCCGACTGCAAAATTTCTGCGGACCTTGCCCCATCGTTGCCTCTCTTGCAGGTGTGGCAGGTACTCCTTTGTCCATCTCTTCCAGAACAAATCCGCGAGGTATTCCGACCGGGTGGAAGCTTAGGTCCCTTTCGTAGCAACAACAAATGGTTTGGTGTAAGGGCCTCCATGTCCTTTGGGTCGTCCGATACTTTCGTTATTGGTCTGTTCACAATTGACTCGACTTCGCACATCAAGGTTGTTAAACTCTCGTCGTCCAGGACTTGCTCTTTAGTGATTGCATTTACACCTTCCGTACTGTACGAATACAACGCTCCCAGACTCCTCCATGATGGGAACCTTTCGGTGGGTTGAAAAGCCATTTCACGTTTTTCTGTACCAAAAACGCGTCGATTCTTTGTTGGTTCCAGGCTTGAATGGCGGCTCGCAATTCTCGTTCTCCAACGAAGTTGGGTTTTACTACATCCCGGGCGTTCTTTGTCAGTGCCCGCGATCAGATTATCTTTTCGCAGCGGTCGAATTAAGCATCGTGTTGAAACCATAGAGATCGTATACAAAATGGAGAACGATCAAGAAAGCGAACGGAAAATTGATGTAGAGAGCGAAGTCGACGATAAGTTTTTACGAAGTAATCTGAAAGAATATAGGTATGCGAACGGTTATGTTTTTGGTGTGTACGATGGAGAGGTAGATCAACTGATCAACAGCTACATGGCCTTAAACTCGTCTTGTTTTGTGAAGTCTGTTGTCCACTCCAAAGAAAAGGGTCACAAAAGATTCTCGAACACAGGTAAATATTAAGGGATGTAATCTATCTATAGTTTGATGTTTAATAATGATTGTTTAGAGGTTTTAGAGTAGGTAATGAGAACCACATTGGCGTTATAGTAGCGTAATAGTAGATATAGGGACGGATTAACGAGGGAAATTTTAATATAAAGCGCAATTAGCCTACGGTCATGTTGCGTAAAAATGGCGATGTGGACCACGCTGTTAGACATGCAGTGTAAAATATTGCAAAACGAAACATGTTAAACATAAAAAGGAACACAAAGATGTGTAGCGTATGATAAAGTGTTTAGGGGAGGCGGTTCAAATGGGCGCAACTCGTTGGGGGTTTGGGGACATGACCCCCGGTTAATTTTTGGGGTCTCTGAAATGAAATTTCATGCGTTTTGTCAGCACGTTTTGTTTCTGAACAAGGTTTAAAATAACACTTGTGTGTTTATGTCGTAATTATGGTGTAATCATCGTGTCATATCGTGCTGTATGACGCGCACCAGTTGAACTGAGCTGAAAAGTGAAGATTTGATTCCTGCAAATCATACAGGACAAACAGAAACAACTTATACAAAAATGAAAACCAAAATCAGTTTACAAATCACAAGGAAACTGAACGTGGTATGGCAGTATTTTGCAATCATCTTACCATAGGTAGCCCAGGACTGCTTGGCGAGTTGTTTTTTGTTTGATAATTATATCAAGATATTTTGAGGTTTTATCCTCTAAAATGCGACGTTTTGCGAACGATCAACATATACTTTTGGGTAAATTCAGCATGAAGTACTAAAGCGCATTTGTAAAGCATGTAAGCGCATTTAGTTGTGAAATATTTCTAAAATGTTGCATTTAAGTGAGTTAACAGTGGTATCACACCAGGCTTACCTCATTAAATCAATACGTTGACGTTGATATATCCAAAGAAATTTTACAGTAAAATATATAAATATGCCAAAATACGATTCAGAATAGCTGTCTAAACTAACGAACCAACTTTTCATCAAATTCAGGAATATACTTACAGCATAAACGTGATTTGAAGAACGTCTATGCTGTAAGTATATTCCTGAATTTGATGAAAAGTTGCTTTGTTAGTTTAGACAGCTATTTTAGACAGCTATTTTAGACGGCGTATTTTGGCATATTTATCTATTTTACTGTAAAATTTCTTTGGATATATCAACGTCAACGTATTGATTTAATGAGGTAAGCCTGGTGCGATACCACTGTTAACTCACTTAAATGCAACATTTTAATATTTCACAACTAAATGCGCTTACATGCTTTACAAATGCGCTTTAGTACTTCATGCTGAATTTACTGAGAAGTGTATGTTGATCGTTCGCAAAACATCGCATTTTAGAGGATAAAACTTCAAAATATCTTGATATAATTATCAAACAAAAAACAACTCGCCAAGCAGTCCTGGGCTACCTATGATCTTACACCGCAACTCACTTGTAAATAGGGGGAGGCCACCCCCTCCACCTCTCCCTAGATCCGCCAGTGGTGCTAATGCACTTTCGCACTGCACGTTTTGCAATATCCAGAAGACTGTTTTCCGGTGATTTCTGGAAATTTTGTTTTGCAGAATTCTGGCACCAAACCATTACTAAAGTGTAAGATTACAAAGGTCAAAGGGGTGCTGTTTTATTAAATGTTGGATGCATGGCTCCCAGCATGCAGCCATGCTAAATTATAGCTAGCCTGCCTACCCCAGCCCAAATAGCACCTCTTTCCTTCTTTCTTTTTTTTTGGGGGGGGGGGGGGGGCAGGGGGCAATGACCCATGGACCGTATGTAGATAAAAAACACTTTAATAAACATCGCCTATGGGTTTAATTTTTTCACAGCTTCACCGATCTGGGAACATAAAGGAGGCAATATTCCTATCGAGTTATCTGGATCACCGTTTGAAATAATGGGTTCAGAAACTAGACATTGCCTTCACGGATCTTCAAAGGTACGGCAAAGCAAGACATTTTAAGCCCGCTTAAACACGCTGCAGGCTCGGAAAAACTTAAATAGTAAATACAGGATTACATAATTACAAATTAACATATATACGCAAAATGATACACATTTCAAAATAAGAACGTATAATTTTTTTAATAAAATGTAAACAGTAGTTGATATCTGAAAATTGTAGATTACAAAGTTTTCCCTTGCTTGCATGTGGTCAACTGATTCTAAACAAATAGAGAAAAATGAAAATTAATTGATTAATACGTTACGCGACTGCATTATTTGCTGTCTTCCACATATTGCAACCAACACAGTACGACAGGTTTAGAGTGCTCTAGATAATAATTACGAGGATTCTTTTCAGAGACAAAACATTGACACTACTCTCAAACGTTTGCCTGCAAAGTGGTTCAATTAGAGGGGAAGGAGAAGAAGGCTTTTGAACGTTTGCGTACGTCATAAGGCATTGTTATTGAAAGCCCAGATTTTCCCCCAAAATGAACTACATTCATGGCCATAAATAATTGGGACAGCAGTGCAAATGAAGAGTCTGGTGGTAGCCTCATACAAGAAAAACTGTAATATATCGTCTTGAATTCTTACCTAACAGTCTCTCCCCTCCCCCCTCCATCAATGTTGTTTAATTTTATACTTGGTGTGATATAACGACAAAAAAAGAGCAATAGAATGGCAACATTGAAGGGGGGAAGGGGGGCAACTTCGAATGCGTAGTGGTTTTTACGACCTGTCCTAGGGTTTTTGGCCATGATTGTCTGTATAGAGATTTTCCTCGATTCGTTGAATTTTTACGACATTTTAAACAAGAAAAGGTATTATTTGTCTCTATATCGTTAGACAAAAGTTTACTACGATCCTAAAATGTTTCAAAACGTTTTTTTTTTGGTTGCATATTTTATTTTGGCTGCATATTTTATTTCGGCTTGGCTATTTCGGCATTGGAAGGGAATATAGTCCATTTTCCTGCACCGAAGAATTTTTGTAACCGTGATTTGGAACTAAATAGCGATACACCATTCTTCGCGACGGCCGACGCTCCAATGACGCTAATAAAGTCTGGCTCCATCGACAGAATAAACACTGAAATGATGAATATCAGATGGCGTTTCTTTAACTTTTGGAAGGTCAGTCCCGAGTTGTTTCAGATTCGAATGTCCCCATGTCCTAGTTGCTTCGCTGCTTTTCTTTGTGAAAACGTTAACGCCGTTTAAGCGCATTAATGAACTTATTTCTGTTTATACTAACACTTATAAATCTTATAATACCCTTATTCAGTTTCCTGCGTTTCGGCTTCGTTTACGTCATTTAACGTTAACGTAATACGATAATAGGTCGCTGCTGATGAGCTTCCTTCTGTGATATTGTGACATTTCTCCCTAACATTTATGTAAATAGTGTTGCCAGTTTTCGTTTATATTTGTAAATTAAATTTACATGAGTTATATGAAGTGTGTATGATGTGTTTTAGTGTGATTTTGGTGCTAAAATATAACGATATACGCCTTTCCCGACATTTCTCCCTGACGACAATAAAGTTAGTTTGTATCGTTTATTTATAGATGGTCGCAGAAGGGAGAAATGTCGGAAAACTTAGATATCTTAACGTGCGAGCTGCAGTAAATAGAGAATAACACGCCGCAGACACAAACAACGCAATTGAACGAAAAAGAAATTTAATTGGAGTTTTAACTTTGCATTTTACAACGATTTTGGGGGAGAAATGAAGTGGGAGAATTGTGCCTTTGTTAAGTGTAAATATATAATAGAGGATATCAAGTAACATATCCTGTTTGTCTCTTTCTGTCTCTCTTTGTCTCCTTCTGTCTCTGTCTGTCCCTCTCTACCCGCTATCTCTCTCTCTTTCGCACTCTACCTCTCTCTTCCTCTCTCAATATCTTGTCCGGTATCCCTTCTTTCGCAAAATTGGTTACTATTGATAATTAGTCAAACGCTAATTATAACCAATTAGACGCTAGTGTTGCACATGTATCTTTGTAAGTGGCACAGACAAATGATAAGGAATAGTAGAACAACTTGGAACAAAATATGTTAGACGAGCACCAAAGTATTGCTTGTCTATACATCATTGTTCACCTCAGACAATCATGGCCATAAATAATTGGGACAGCAGTGCAAATGAAGAGTCTGGTAGCCTCATACAAGAAAAACTGTAATATATCGCCTTGAATCCTTACCTAACAATCTCTCCCCTCCCCCCTCCATCAATGTTGTTTCATTTTATACTTGGTGTGATATAACGACAAAAAAGAGCAATAGAATGGCAACATTTAAGGGGGGAAGGGGGGCAACTTCGAATGCGTAGTGGTTTTTACGAACTGTCCTAGGTTTTTTGGCCATGATTGTAGCCATGGCATACTTTGAGAGTTCGTAGCTTAAAGAGTTTTGAGAGTTCGTAGCTCGGGTCCACTGTGTACCCTAGCAATAGTAGTATGCGACTAGATCATTTTGCGTGTTAGTGCGAAAATGAAAAGGTTTCAGCTCCACGCTACTTGATGTGCCCCCTCTACACCACTGCATCCTGTACTCAGGAATCGTGTATATTTTTAGGATTCACGTGGTAGTTGGAAACGCGCGAAAACATCTGAGCATGACTACAGCGGTTCCAAAAGTCGCGTAATATTACAAGGAACACTTAAAATGAACTGTCCTGGAGAAATTCAAATACGAACAGTAAAAGTATTTTCCAATTATTTTGTCGACTTGAAAGCCTGTAAGTCAGAAAGAATGGGACGAGCGAGAAAAGAAGAGGTGATGGCGGCACTAAAGAGAGATTTAGAGAAGCAAGAAAAGCCACAATTCATAATTCGTCACTTTGTAAAGATTCCACTCTCTGACGTGCACAAGGGGCATCTTATAGGAAATCATGCAGGTATACATCAAATGGTCGATAAGCAGATTATTGCAAATGTAGATGATCTGGTTTCAAGAAACATCACCAACGTGAACGAAGTCAAGAGGTGCCTTCAGGAATATGTCCTGAACTATTCGAAAATGTTCCCGAAAAAGAGAAACCAGACTAGAACAATCGCAGATTTTACCCCTCTAAAAAGGACCTTCAAAATCATATAGTCCGCTCAGTACTCGCGAAAAAATCGTGCAAGGATGACCAAGATGCTCTCCGAAGGAAAATAGAAAATTGGCAAAGAGCATCTCCAGAAACAAAGTTCTACTACCGGACTTGCAGTCCAGTTTGTGAAGATCGAGAGCCAAAAACTAGCGCGAAGAGTACCTTTCTGTTTATACACCAAGAACCGTGGCAACAGAGGCTACTAACCAGGTTTGGTTCCAAGCTCGTACTAATGGACGCGACATACAAAGCAACAAAATACGCCCTTCCACTATTCTTCATATGCGTCAACACCAACACTGGATACAAAGTCGTAGCTGAACTTATTACCCAGTACGAAGATTACCAGTCTATATCAGAAGCTATAAAAATCATGGAATCCAAGATGGTCTCCGAAGTATTGGATGCTTGACTATTCAAGCGTGGAAATAAGTGCAGTAGAAGAGCAGTTCCCGAAATCCGTTGCGAGTAGTAATACTCCCCCCCCCCCCATCGGGAGTACAAAGGGATGCCGCCTCATTAAATATTCAATTTTTATTTATTCATTCTCAGGCTCCTTTAGGACCCTCTAACCCTAATCGCATTACGTCATTATGTCTTATGCTCCTTTGGGACAGTCTAACCCTAATCTGATTACGTCATTATGTCTCAGGCTCCTTTGGGACCTCCAAACCCTAATCTCATTATTTATGCATACGACATTATTTCTCCGGCTCCTTTGGGACGTAGTAACCCTAACTTTTATCCAACCCCCAAACCCTAGCTGTTACTCAACCCTCCTGGTTTTCACTACGTCATAACCGATAGCTCTCCGACTGATTTCCGAAGTTCTGGGTTACGTCATTATCAAAAGGCATTCGACTTGTATTCCTTATAAGTAATAGTAATTACCTTTTCATTTATACACTTTATCCTACTACCAGTTAACACTTGTGGGAGATGTATGCATACAGAGCATGCGTACAATAGACTCTAACAAAATAGACGTTCTTTACAAGGAAATAAAGAGAAATTAGTAGACACACTTTATATTTTTATCCTAAATCTTGTCTAGAGGAATATAGTGGGTTTCGAACATTCTAAATGACTGAATCTGGTGAGATAACTCAACTCGAATATTATCTGAATAAGCTATGAATATTATATTAGGGTTAGAACCTAACAGAATAAATCATCCTAGAATCATTCCTAACTAAACCCTCGTTTATAAGTGAAGGAAGATAGAACGAAGAATCACTTTGAGAAGCTGAACTTAAGATATGTACGAATCAATCCGAAAAGCCGTGAGCTCAGAAAAAACGTATTGGCACATAGCAATCAAAAGCTTATATATGAATATTATATTAGATATTTGGATATATTAGATATTTGGATATATTGGATATATTAGATATTTGGTTCGCTTTTGAATATTATATTAGATATTTGGTTCGCTTTTGTGATGTTTATACGTATAGGAACCGTATGAAGTTAAAAAGAGTCGCCTTGAATGGTAGCGAATCGTTATTGTAAACTTAGAAGAACATTATTCGACAGCATCGATGACCGAGCACTTTGAAAAATTATAGAGCTTGGTTAAATAATTCGTCGCTATGATTTAGTATGTTATAAGATTCTCGCACGTGCAGAACACAAAAGAGAAAAGTCATTAAAATTACTAATGGCTAAAACATAACCGGATTTGCATATAAGTAGAATATTTAATTCATTTTAGGGTGGTGATCATGAGCTTTGGGGGATAATAAGGGGCATGAAGAGGTATTAATGCATGGGCAAGTTTAGGCGAGGCGCTGGTGTAACCATGGAGAATGTACAGCGTCGCGTCGTCTCAGAAGGCAGAATTCAAAGTATTCAGTTTAAAATATTTATTTCTTGGTCCAAAAAATCAAAGCATAGTCGAAAATGTTATCGTATTTGAAGAAAACGCAGTTAATCAACCTGTTGGAGACAGTCCTGTTGTTAGTTTGGCAAGCGAAGAGTGTGTAAATGATTCTAGCTTCCCCCTAACCTTAGCTGGATAGAGTAAATGATGCCTTGAATGAAGAAACTGTTTGGTAAGCTGTTCGAAAGACATTGAAACACTTTCTTCAGAGGGGTTTGCCAGAATATAAACTGTCAGGGGTTAAATGGATGACTCGGCTATTTTATTAACGTCGTCAAGCATCTTGTTAATGTTGCTAAGGCTGATATTTGCATATTTATCCTCAGTGCACGTGCAGGAGACAAAAGAGAAACTCATTAGGGGTCATTAAGAGGATTAAGCGCTTGGGCAAATCTAGGCGAGAAAGTCATTAACTGTTAACCGTGGAACCAAATTTCATTTATGCACTTTACCTTACTGATCGACAGTCAGCAGTTGTGGGGCATGTTATAATATTCATACAGAATAAGTCATCCTAGAATCATTGCTTACTAAACCCTTGTTTATAAGTGAAGAATTCGTGAGAAGATAGAATGAGGAATCACTTTAAGCCGTATATAAGAAGAACTTAAGATAGTGTGAGGAATCAATTCGAAAAGCCGTGAGCTAGGGGTTTAAAACGTATTAACACTAGCACATAGCAATGAAAAGCTTATATATGAATATTATATTAGATATTTGGTTCGCTTTTGTGGTGTTTATACGTTTAAGAACTGTGCAAAGTTCCACAAGTCCGGCACAGTGGCATCAGCTTTCTGGGGTTTCTGGAGTATACACCTCCTATTTTAAATCTTTAGGCATTATGAGAATATTTCGTTTGTATTCTGTCAAAGGTGGCTCTTAAAAGATTATAGTTTTTAGAATGTGATTTGTTCAAAGAAACGTTTTTGTAATATGACTAAATAACGAAATAAAGTTTAAAAAATATATAATTTCATATTTACAATCACATAAAGCTCCTATTATTTACAAACACGCAAAAGTTAAAATCCATAAGTGTCAAAATTATTTACAATCACTTGCCGTTTAATCGCAGATTGAATTTATTCTCTTTTACATGATAGCAAAAATTGCTATATGTGTTATGAGAACATTATCGAGTTAATGCAAAGTTAAATTATGTTTTAAGTTAAATAAATTTCTTGGACTATTTAGTGTGTAAGAAATTAAAGATGTGTAATTTTATATGTGTGTAATTTTATCTGAAGAAAAAATTAATAAAGACATATGAGCAACATTATAATAGTTTTTTGTAGTTTATTTTTTATATTTATAACAAATTACAGTGTACATATTGACAGCTAATTATTTACATAAACAAATGTTTTTCAATAAACTGTCCTGCGTTTACGGTTTCTTCTAGCGCACCCACTTCTTAGAGATATCGTTTGTTTCTCTGTTGTCAAAGCAATGCTCGCTCTTTATAGGGAATTTTGATATTTTCCGTTTTTTGCGTTGTTTATTATTTACGGACTCCCCCTGCTGCTCTCTTAGATAATTATTGAAGTTTGTTGCCATTTCCTCTTGTCTCCTTATAAGGCTTTTCAAAGTTTTCTCCATATTTAGTTCTGTGCTGTCTGCGATAGTTTCTTTACTCTGTAAAGGTACACATATTCCAATTTTACTCCATTTTAGTCATTTGGCGCGTTCTTTGTTATCCATGTGGTGTACTTGATCAAGATGATTTGCTAGCCTTGCAAGATTAGTGCTTCCGCAACCGAAGACAGGACAGTTTCTACGTGTGCGACCCATGTTTAGTTGTTTACTCGAGCAATGACAGAAAGCATTTGACATTTTTTGACATGTCTCAAACCCCGCTAGAGGTGTGTCGTTGCCGAAATTGGACACCCTCTTTCAGAATCCTGGCTAAAAGCCTGATATAACCGACAAGGGGCATAGCACTGAGTTCTTCCATAGCTCTTCTCTCCACTACTTGCTTAAATGGCTTATATATACTTTTTTGCAAACTTTCTAATGGTATACTTTATTTTTGTTAAAAGTGAACTTGAAATTTTGCATTTTAGTCAACCTAGTATTTAATAGGCAATATTTAATAATTATCAAGTTTTCGGCTGTAAAGCCAAAATGAGAGGTGCCAACATAATAATTATATAGTCTTGTAACCAATGTTTAAACAATAAGACAATAGGTGTTAAATAAATACATGGTGATTTCAAAGTGCTAAATAAGTACGTTAATGGAAAATTGAATAACTAGCAGTCTCTTATCGAATCAGATGTTATAGAGCTGTAATTTATTGAATAAAACAAGGTTTGGTAAACTG
The DNA here is from genome assembly GCA_035771165.1 of Paragorgia papillata. Classification (NCBI taxonomy): domain Eukaryota; kingdom Metazoa; phylum Cnidaria; class Anthozoa; order Scleralcyonacea; family Coralliidae; genus Paragorgia; species Paragorgia papillata. The sequence goes on along the minus strand of JAWNZC010000199.1, from coordinate 583,279 downwards.
CCGAAACAGAGAACGTAGAGATGTTTACCAAACCTTGTTTTATTCGATTGTTGTTTCAACACTGCCTACGCAGCACACTACTTTTATCTCTGTAATTTATTGAAACTGGTTTTAAAGTGCATATCGCCATATGACATGAAACTGTTTATTATCTTAAACAAAGAACTCTAAAAACTGTGTAGACTGCAGTGTAACTTTCACAAGATATTTCACGGAAATAATAATCTACAAAAGAAGTTACTTTACAGTTTTAAGAGTTTTTCATAATAAATAATAACATGTGTGACTGTAGTTAAAAACGTTAAACATATTTGAAGTTTTAATATAGACACATTAAAAAAGACCAGAAATCGCAATCACCCCCCGGAAAGTTTACACTATGATGTTTGACTGACTCGTTTGAATTTTCGCCCGTCATCAGAATACTGCAAAGTTTCATAGAAACTTTGCACTAAAAATGCCATAAAAAAAAGAGAGTAACTTTCAGAAAGTTGACCGATCGTCTATTCCCTCTTTTTCTCTAAATAATGACTAAAATCAAAAGCTTTTACCTCTGAATCAAGTTCTGTTGTATCTGTTTCTTCTGTAGATGTGTCCAGGTTCATTTGCAGAGGCCGGATGTATAGCAAGGCTTGTCCTATGCCAGACACGTCCTGCAAATACTTGACTGAATAGCCACTTGCTGGCTGGCGAACTAAAACTACGCCACTTCCAGATGAGGTGCGTCTTAGTAGTTCGAATCCCCCTCTGTACATGAGTTTTGGAAAAACTTCTTCCAATTTGTTTTTAAATTCGACCGCGTTGGCGGCATTGGCGTCAAATTTTATCTTAATTCTTCCAAGGCCAGCAAGCTGAAGCGTTACCTTTCTTTCACGTGTTGGTGTCGCTTCCTCATCGGTGTTGGCCAGACAAAACATCTCGTGCGTCCACGTTTCCCCAGTCTTTCCTTCATTTTCCTTCCTTTTACACACTCTTTTTGGAGGTGGTCGGTGAGAACTTCCCCGAGATGTACTTGTACTTGCGTATGGGGCAAAAAGGGTGCGAAAATTACGAAGCGCTACAGTTGTGCAGTTGTATTGCAGTTGTATTGGCACGTGTAGTCACCGGCGTAGACGATGTCGATGAAGGTATTACCGAATTCGATGTATTAATATTCGAGTGCTCCGCCGCATTCAGGGTAATACCGGTATTTAAAGACGTATTTTCTCTGTCTTCTGGTGAATCTTGAGTTAGCACGGCCGCAGCTTCACGAAGTAAACTCATGGCACGACTTATGTTTCCTTCGTCTCTGTTCGCCATATTGATTTACAAAATTAGCGGCAGTGTTTCCACTTCCGCAAAAAAAATTTCCTTCCTGTGTGCTAAAAAGTGTTACTGAGAGTCATGCAGCACATGACGTAAGCATAATGAAACATAATGAAAGCGAAATACGAAGCAGCGTAATGAAATACGAACCGGCATAATAGAATGCCAAACAGCATAATGAAATACGAAACGGCACAACGAAATGCAAAACAGCATAATAGAATACCAAACAGGTTAACAAAATGCCTCTGTTAATTACAATGTAAAGTTTAATTTTGGCGGAAATCACCCCTCATACGATAGGCCATGCTTTCACAGTTTGTATTCATACTGAAAATCAAAATCAAGTGAGCTTTTACCCTTTTGTTCTACATGAGATTTCCGTTCTCATTGAGCTCACCTTAGGACACCTGCATTATCATTTGACAGTCGTGCCACCCCAGCCAAACTCACAAACACACACACACACACACACACACACACATCGGTGCTTACAAGCACTTGGTGATTATGATGGCTGGGTGTCTGTAAGCCTTGGTGCCTGTAAGCCCTTACATAGCATTTCAAATCAAAAGGTAGTGCTATCTATAAAGCAGGAGGATGTCAACCTGATTTATATACACATTTTGTTTCTATCAAGCGCATCGGTGCCTACAAGCACCACGTGGCTACGAGCGCCTCTGTGCCTACGAGCACCTCGGAGGGTACAAGCGCATCGGTGCCTACGAGCACTTCGCTGCCTACGAGTACTTTTCAAATTAAATAGCATTTCAAATTAAAAGCTATTGCTATCCATAAAGCAGGAGGATGTCAACCTGAGATTTCATATACACATTTTGTTTCTATCAAGCGCATCGTTGCCTAAGAGCGCCTTTGTGCCGACGAGTACCTCTGTAGCTACGAGTTGTTCGGTGCCTATAAGCACTTCAAGTGGGTGCAAGTACCTTGGTGGCTACGCGCGCCTCGGTGACTACGAGCGCCTCGGTGCTTACGAGCACGTCGGTGCCTACGACCGCCTCGGTGCCTACGAGTATCTCAGTGACTACGAGCACCTCGGTGACTACGAGCTTCAGGTCTGTCAGTTTTTAGCAAATCGGAAAAATTAATAATAATAGGGTGTGCATTGTCATTGTTAGCCTACGTCAGCGTCGTGTGTCTACATATTTTGGAAACCAGATTGGTCATCTTTGAAATCAAGTCTACTACACGAAATTTAATTGCTTAATTGCGACAGTTTCCGTTTTAAATGTTTTGTTGTTTACAAGCCAGCAAATTATAAAGCCAACGAACCTTTGCCTCATCCGTTAGAATGCATTATTAAAGCAATGATTAAAGACAATTAAAGTGAGTTCATTAAGATTTTCGCAGGTTTTATAGCCAGCATATTGTTGTTTGAAAATGGTCCAACAGTTAGAAAAAATCTGGGAACCGAACGAAGTTTTAAATCGAATCAAACATCAGTGATATACGAGATACTTTATTATTTATTTTAGTCTGCTCTTTTACTGTAGTCTCCTTCGCAGCCGTCAGTTCGGGCTCGTTCTCACTCCCCTCAACTACCGGCTGCTTACCCAAGCAGTGAATTCCTTTCCAATTGTTGACCAATCAGAGCCAGACTTCCAATATCTGGAAACCTGACCTCCGACCTTGAGCTGCCGTTTCAATGTTCGAAGTTGGAACCAATATTTCGAAAACTGTTGCTTAAAATTTAGTAAAAATTTTGCGTAAATGGAATCAATAAGATGATGTTGTAACTGTGAATCGCAATATGAATACATGTACATAAAATAAAGTTAAAAGCGCCACTGCATGGAATATGAAGCTGAATAACATTGAGGTTGCTAGCCAGACATGGCCAGACATCCCCGTAAAATTTATTATCGACTAGATACAGATTTCGCCGACACTTCTAGCTTTTTTAAAACTTTTCGCACAGATTTATTTACACGACCAGCAAGAACATATTCATAATACCATTCTTCGTAAATTTTGTAAAGCTCTGAGCTATAGTAAGCGAAATATTTGCTTTCAAGTAAACTAATTCGGGCAGTCGCTTCAGACACTATAAAACCGTTAACACCTTTGAGCGTTTGTTTACAATCTTCAATTTCTCTCAACGCTCTTACGCTTTACACTGACTTTCACGCTTATTTGTTTGCATAGGCAGCAAGAACATAATCAAAACAATATTCTTCGTAAATTCCGTGAAGTTCTAGGCTAAACTTTTCAAAATATTAGCTTTCGACTAAACAAATTACACATAACACTGGCCCAGCACGGCTTTAATTATTTAGCACGACAATGGTGTGATTTCATTGGTCCATGTACACAAAGGGAATGGAATGTAGCTCTCGGGTGAGCAGACGTTAGTTTGGGGAGGTAAGCGAGCCATAAGAACGTCTGCGAAGGAGGCTACTTTTACTGCAGCCTGCTGGTGTTCGTTTTTGCTTTTATATTTATATCTTTCTCTGAGGCTTCGAATATATTATTAACCCATCAGTGTCTTTCTCTTTATACAAATTCTTAAGTGGTTAGTAATATAGAATATAGTCAAGATATCTTCTTTTCCGCCCGCGAGCGTGTGACTCAGGCTAGTGCATGATTGACTAACTTAATCTAAATCGCTCTGGTAATGTTGCGAGATGTTTAATACGCCGACACGTTACGTATAGCAAACAAGCAAAAAAAAAAGCGAATATGAAAAAATAATTAAAAGATTTGCATGTCTGTTATCTTTTCAGTTGCATTACTGTAATCAGTGTGTCTAGGTTGAGCTCTATTTGGTCACGGTTATTAATTGGTCAACATGCCATACTGAGGTTTCAACAACTTACGTTTGTATCATAAAATATATATTTATCTGGAAGAACTACTGCATTGTCTTGATTCTCTTGATATATGAAAGCAACCCCGGTCAATCGTGTTTACATGGGGGGAAACCCAGCCTGGGTAACCGAGATCTTGGTCTCACAAAGCGAGATCTCGGCTAGCCTGGCTGGCTCGGTTCTCATATAAACACAAGATTAAAATTAACAAGAAATAATAGCATAAGCGGGATCTCGGCAAAGTGGGCTAGCCCAGGTACCGGGCTGGCTCGCCTTCATATAAACACCCCCCTACCTAGTCATAAACTCATAAGCAAATAACAACGCTGAAAATTGAATGTATATTGAACGCTGTATTTATCCTTTGATAGACCGGGCCAAGCGTTGAATAACGCGAAAATAATGTTGATCAGTATAAAAGTTTTAACTTGGTAAAATACCATATTAAAGGTAAAAAAAGAGTGCGTTCCAAAACAAGTTATATCTCAGGGAAGTGTGTGTGTGTGTGTGGGGGGGGGGGGGGGGGGGCGTTGACACGAAACCAAGACAAATGTAATTTGGGATTAGAGATTAAGTATACATTGCTCAATGCTCAGTCCTCACTATAAATAGTTTCAGAGCTAGTTGAATTTGATAAATTATATTTGTAAATTATTGCACATGTGTCGTGTTAGTCAATTCTTTATGAGCACCAAGTTTAGTTTAAATATGATTTGATTTTGCTTTGAGATTGGTGTATCCCCAGCCAGACCACACACTGACAGAATGATACACTGTAGAGTCTGATAAGATTGTAATCTATATATACAATGACAAACATGTACATGCTGACTGTTAGAAGAATAATGCATTTGCAAATTTACACATACACCATAAACCTATAAAAACAATAAAATTACGTCAATGCCCGGAAATCTATTTTAAGAGTTACTCCAAAGTATATAAGCTGTCTATCTTATTCCTAATCAATCTAGTTCCCAGAGCCCACGCTCCCCACCTGGGAAACGAGTGACTGGGATAATCCGTTTCAACTCACAGGATTCTTGTTATTCCGGTTGAGGTATGCATGCGTAAATATCCGAGCGGAATCTGGATAGTATGTTCTCCTTGTTTGACTTTTCCCCAAACAAGTCAATGGGGTTGCTGGCGAAGCTTGAATTCCAGCATCTACACACATACGGCGAAGATATCGATCGCGGCAACGTCTTCACTGGAGTCTTGTCGTCCGACATCTTCGTTATTTTGGTTTTATTAATTCTACTTCGGTCACTTCAGACCAACTCATGCTCACTATTTAGCCAATAACGTAACGATTTGAAACGGATTATCCCAGTCTCTTATGAGGGGCCGTATTGGACATTATTCAGAACTATGTATGCAGTATGCTAAACTCCAAATACGTTCTATACTTTTATATTCATTATGCTAAACTTCAAATACGTTCTATACTTTTATATTCATTATGCGGAACTTGAAAAATACATTATATGTTTCAAATACATAATAGTAAAACCAAAATATTGCTTCTAAATATAAAACGTTACCACATCCTAAAACAGCATATATGCAGTGGTCTTTCGTTTATATACCGTGGTCTTCTTTCTATACCGTATGCTATGATGCAATGCGACGCCATGCCAATCTCCCAATCTCCAATCTCCAGACCCCCTTTCTCCTGTTCGCCTCTCCTCGCGCGGATGGGTTGGTCTGGGTCTGTGTACGATATTGCAGATCGGATACAAAATAAGGGTCTGGGGACGATAATGATACAAAATGAAGCTGAAAATAATTATCTTGGTGTGTTCGTTGAAGCTGTTTTGTCTTTGATAGAAGAAGTAGAAAGAACCGTAACAACCCCGGTTTTACAAAATCTAGACCAAACTGAAATTTTGCGGGATCGTTTGCGAGATGCATGCGAAACTATGTTTATCGTTTACCAACGTGCCAGGGATTATTATGAAGTCGAAGCCCAAGGTAAGAATATCTATATTATACCTAACCATGATGGCAACTCAATAATTAACGACATGGATAAACTATGCAAACATTTAACTACTCTTCGGATTCATTTTGAAAATCGCGCTGCCGAAGAAGCTGAAAAGGTTGAAGACTTGACGAAGTTTCGGTGTGAGAGAGTATTCAGGAGAAAGAGGTCAGCCTAAAATGTGTATCTCGAGGGAACAGCTTTATTTCCTACGAGATATGCAATTTTCCTGGACGGAAATAGCCAAACTATTAGGAACTTCAACTAAAACTTTGAGAAGAAGACGACAGGAGTTATATGGATGAAAATTGGTCCAATATTTCTGATGATGAATTAAGGGCAATAATGACAGAAATAATGACCTTAACGGTGCGCGGACGTTTGGCCGACAGACGTTTGGCGGACAGACGTTTGGCCGACAGAGATTTGGCCGACGGACGTTTTGCCGACAGGACGTTTCACCGACAGGACGTTTCACCGACAAGACATTTGGCCGACAGGACATTTGACCGACATTTCAAGTATTTGAAAAAACGTCTTGAAATAACTATGAACGTGGAACATTTATTTTATTTTTCACGCATATTTACAGGTTATGTGCAATAGCACGTATATAGTCCAAAAAGCTGTCGGCGTTTAAGTCCAAATCCCTCACAATCCCTTTGAGTCTTAAGTTCAGCGTTTGGTAAATTTTCTTCGATGGGCCGACGGAGATTCCAGCAGAGATTTGCTCCAATAAAAGTTCGTTATTGGCTTGCTCCTTCCTGATTTTTGTCACAATTCTCCCGATAGTGGGATGGGTGACGCCAACGCGTTGATCGAAGGCATGATGCCAACATTCTATGGAGTTATTCGTACGCGGTAAATCATTCTCAAGACGATCGTGTACATTCCATAGATCGATATCGAAGAGAGGCCGGCGTCGACGTCCTCTCTGGACTATTCCGATCCATGTCGTCTCAAAATACACCAGAAAATCCCGGAGGAGCTTATCGGTCTCAGGATCCAATGAAGTTACTAACTCTTCGAACGCATCGATAACTCTGTCAGGAGGGACAAAGGCCAGAGACTGGAATTTCTTTACCAAAAATGCGTTGTCGGCATGTTCCCTGTACCACTGTTGCAAACCAAGATTCTGTATCTTTCTTCACAGGCATTGTGCGAAATGAAACAGACAACCCTGTATTCTGAGTAATGATTTATTTAACGTCGTAAACACAGGATGTGGTGGTCCAATCATCCGAGCCAGAGGCTCATGTTAAAAGTGCACGACATAAGCTAAGACCTAACGTGTTGATTTTACGGAGGGAGGAAAACCGCAGAACCCTGCGAAAAACCCTCGAAGCACAGGAGAGACCAACTAAACTCTACTCGCATGAAATTCAAGTTCGAGAACGGGGTTATTCCCAGACGGTCACCCATCCAAGTACTAACCCCGTCCAACTGGGCTTAACTACAGCGGTGAGAGGCAGCACCCTAACAGCACACGCCACCCGTGCTTCCCTATAGTAATGTATACGCGCATTAGGAAAGTTACTTCTAAGCGATGCAATCGAAGCTTGCTCAAAATCAACAGTCACAGATCCAAGTTGCTTTGTCGTTCTTTTAAGTATCCAAATATCCGATCATATGTATTGCGATTCTTGTTATGTGCGATGATAGCATAAACTAGAGGTACGGTTCTGCTCCCGTATGCTACGGCATGGATGGTGTAGAGCTGGCATCCTTCTGGAGCACTGTCGAAAGTCCCATCACAGAACCAGTGCCGTTGAGTGCACATAATCCCTAGATTACTGTCGGTAGTGAAGATATATAGGTCAATATCTTCATCGTGAAGAGCTAGGAACTCCTCATCACGTGTTGTTCTTTGCAGTTCATCAGGGATGTCCTCTCCGTCCGGAGCTTGCCGTTTCCGTCGAATCATTCTCGACAGTGAATCTTTTTTGGGCAAAAGCCCAGCAGCAGTCAATGGAAAGTTCTGTACGCAGTTTTGAACGATCGTGCTTGTCGTTTCTTCTGATTCGAGCGCGCGTTGCCTGATGGCTGATACCGTCTTTACAACAGCTATTCTGGCAGGATCAGGTGGATGGCTATGCGCAGAAGGTTGATTTTTCAAATCGTTGTTATCGGTCGTTAGCCTGCCCATGCATTCTTTCTTCTTTTCACCCCTCCAGTAGGTTAAAGAATTTCGCTTTCTATCAACGATATATGCATAACCTTCATACAGAAGTCTGTGGTCGCCTCGTCTGGTCTTAACGAACTCCATGTATATATATATATATATATATATATATATATATATACAAAAAATCATAACAAAATAGCAATATCTACGAGTCATCCTTTTGTCGGCCATCCTTTTGATCAACTAATGAGTGATCCTTTTGTTTTCACCCGCATCTCTATTTAACGGAATCAACGGAATCGACGGAATCAACGGAATCTGCCGGAAATTTGATTAATCGCTTACTAACAAACGGTTAATAAAATACATTTATTTACGTTTATTAGCTGAGACTGAAACTGATCTGTCGTCGATACTTCAAGTAAGGTTATTGGATTCGACATATTACGTACATATATACGCGTAATTGTTGAAAGAGATTTTATATTTTTTATTGCTATACTATGATTGCGCAAATATACGCGTCTCATTTTAAATTTACTAAGTGTTAAGTCGGACACAACCTGTGGGTTGATTAACAGAAAAAAGATTTTCGATTTTAACTAAGGATCATAGCAAAACCACCTTTTGAAGCTTGGTTAAATGTAAATAAAACAATCAGGGGTCTTCATTTATAAAGATATAAATATACAAGTGCTCTGTCTGTTGAACTCATTCTTTGAATTATAAACACGGGTATTTTTATTAAGACGATTACATTTAGCATTTTCCGCACGTAGAAGGTACTATTGCTTCATGGATTGCACAAATGCAACAACAGTTACTACGGATATGTCTTCCATAGTACGGACACAGACAACTGATAGTTATATTGGATTTTAACCATACAGTTGCCTAAGTGAACTAAAGCTCGAAGCTTCAACATATATATGAATTAGATCATATTAAACATTCACGCATGTTTTTGACTATGCTATAAAACACATCTTTGAAAATATTGTGCAATTTTTTAAAATATAAATCTTATATCACTAATCCCCTAGTAAATAAAGGCATGTAAGAAAGACGGCCACACTACCCCTCAAAATTAGGTCTTCCTGGAGGAGTTTGGGTTTTGGTCGAGTATCGAGGGTTGCCGTCGAGGGTGGAGGGTAGTTGGTCGAGGGTCGTAAAATACGCTAAAATTTACGCACATAATTTCCTTCTAGCGGCACAAATAATATTTAGGCGGAAGATATACATGTTTTGGACATTTCATGCGCGCGGCAAACGCAATAGTATACCTTCTATGTGCGGAAAACGCTAAATGTAATCGTCTTAATAAAAATACCCGTGTTTATGATTCAAAGAATGAGCCAACAGACAGAGAACTTGTGTATTTATATCTTTATAAATGAAGACCCCTGATTTTTTTATTGACATTTAACCAAGCTTCAAAAGGTGGTTTTGCCATGATCCTTAATTAAAAATCGAAAATCTTTTTCTGTTAATCAACCCACAGGTTGTGTCCGACTCAACACTTAGTAAATTTAAAATGAGACACGTATATTTGCGCAATCATAGCAATCAAAAATATAAAATCTCTTTCAACAATTACGCGTATATATGTACGTAATATGTCTAATCCAATAACCTTACTTGAAGTATCGACGACAGATCAGTTTCAGTCTCAGCTAATAAACGTAAATAAATGTATTTTATTAACCGTTTGTTAGTAACCGATTAACCAAATTTCCGTTGATTCCGTTGATTCCGTCGATTCCGTTGATTCCGTTAAATAGAGATGCCGTGTTTTCACAGTGCTTTGTCAGATTAATTTGTCATCGAATTTGAGTCATCGAATGAGTCATCACCCGTAAGCATTATTTTAGAAAATAAATTTCGGCCAAATGTCTTGTCGGCCTAACGTCCTGTCGGCCAAATTGTCTGTCGGTCAAAAGTCCTGTCGGTCAAACGTCTGTCGGTCTAGTGTCTGTCGGTCAATTGTCTGTCGGCCAAACGTCCGGTCACGGACCTTAACACCTGGGATTGGACAAACTCGCATGATGGGAGCCTTAAGAAGCAGAGGACTAAGAGTTCAACGATGGAAAGTTCGAGCAGTTATGCGTGAACTTGATCCTGTTGGAACAGCTTTAAGATGGCAAGCAACAGTCCATCGACGAAAGTATAAGGTGAGGTCTTCGAATGCATTGTGGAACATTGATGGTAACCACAAACTAATTAAGTGGAGATTCGTTATTCATGCAGCAATTGATGGATTTTCCAGAATGATTGCATATCTTTTTTGTGCTACAAACAACGAATCAAATACTGTTCTCACCTGTTTTGAAAATGCAGTACAAAAGTATGGCATACCTTCAAGAGTAAGAGCTGATCATGGGCTTGAAAATATTGGCGTTGCACGTTTTATGCTGCAACACAGAGGTGTAAATAGGGGAAGCATCATCACGGGAAGTTCTGTCCACAATCAGAGAGTAGAACGACTTCATCGGGATGTAACAAGTGGTGTTCTTAGAAGTTTCAAAAGTCAGTTTCAGATGATGGAAAGTTCCGGACTGCTTGACCCAAGAAATGAAGTGCATTTATTTGCCTTTCATTTTGTATTTTTACCCAAGATCAACAATGCACTGAATGAATTTATAAATCAATGGAACAACCATGGGCTTAGTACCGAGCAAAACTTCTCCCCTATTCAGTTGTGGACCCAAGGTGTTTTAAAGCATGTAAATGAAAATAACACAGCAATTAATGATATCCTTACTCCTGATGAAATAAGGTCTTATGGTGTTGATGAAGATGACTTAATTGACATTGACGAAGATGCTCTTGTTGTCCCAGTAACAGACATTGGTTTAACAGATGAACAGTTATATCAACTTCATGATACAATACCTATAACCAATTATCAATCTAATGGCATTAATGAATATTTACAAGTATTGGAAAGTATACGACAAATGGGCACATAGTAGTACACACTAGATCATAGGTAAGGAGTGGATAATTATTGCATTATATCTGTTATAAAACATTATTGTACTGTACAGTATATGTGTAAGAACATTATTTTTGAGACTAAAAAAGTATTGATTGAATAGTTTCTCGATTAATGTTCTTCGATTGCTATTTAGTTAAATTGAAATATCACTGTTGCCATAGCTATCAATAAAAATGTTTTCTGCATGTAGATCAGCTTTTTGTCTCAATGAAATTAGTTTTTGTTCTCCTAAAAATTGTTTATATTATCTTTTTTAATCATTATTTTAAGGAATTTTTACCTTTTTTTAACTTTTGAAAATGTGTATAGCAGTTTTGATCATGTGCTTGTATCGACATACATATTACTTTAAGTCAAAACTTAATTATTTTAAAATAAATTAAAAGTAAAATGGTCCAAAGTATTAAATGTAATACTACTGACAGTTATTTAAAATACAATTAAAAGTCAAATGCAGTTCAATGCTTTTCAAAATACAATATAAAATGGCCAAAAGTATTAAATGTTATACTATTGACAGCACTTTAAAATACAACTAAAAGTCAAATGCAGTTCAATGCTTTTCAAAATACAATATAAAATGGTCAAAAGTATTAAATGTTATACTATTGACAGCACTTTAAAATACAACTAAAAGTCAAATGCAGTTCAATGCTTTTCAAAATACAATATAAAATGGTCAAGAATACTAAATGCAATACTGCTGATAGTACTTAAATTACATGTACAACTGGAAGTCAAATGCAGTTGAATGCTTTTCCAGAACTTTCACAAACTGCCTCAAGACATCCATGGAAGACTTCCTGACTGGGAAATGACTTTGGGAATGTCAAGTGCATCATACAAGTAGAAGAAAATATTGAAGGAACGTCATAAAAAAAATTTCATTGTGCCTAAGCCAAATTTTGGGATGCAAGGAGCACCTGTTGCAAATACCAAAAACTTCTTTAGGAATTCCTGTGATGCTGACTGTAAGGACCCCATGATGAACTGTTTAACCTGTAATTGCTCTGCTTTCATGTTTTCATCATTTGGGAAGAGTAGAAGGGCTATAACAGAACCTGAGTTTATGCCAAGTTCTTTTTGTACAAAAAGACCTATGCATAATTCAGGGTATCTGTTCATCATTGATAAGAACCCAAGTGTTTCCAGACCTTGCCTTAGTTGATCGAGAACAATCTTTGGTTTTGCAATGGCATCATGCAGCAAAATATCCTGAACAACAGCTGCTTTGTTTTAATTCTGTAAATTAGAATATGAAAACCACCTTCTCATTACATAATATTCATTTGTCTATTTTGGGTTTGGAATACAAAATAAATATGCTACAGGTCACATAATATAAGGCCAAAAAAATACTTGCGTCTCCGGTTTCCCGACCCTACATAAGTTTTGGGCAGTAAAATGCTGACCCTAATGTTTATTGAATTTCTGAAAAGCCTGAGCCCGAGTTGCAGCTTGATTTGCATAATAATAAAACAGTTGAGTGAAAGGTATACCATTATTGAACAGAAATGTCTGCCAGGGTTCGCTCGCAAATATTTTCAGAACTTTTATGACTGACAGAGACATGTGAAAGCAAAGCGTCTTACGGTGTTCGCTTTCAAAATCAAATTCAGGAACTTCCTGTTATTAAGATATATTCAAACTCTTGCATGGAGGTTTTAAATATAAATCTTATTTCAATGGTATGGGTCCAGTGACGCCTGCTACGCAGGCTAGAGTAATAATGTGTATAACCGTCAAGAGTAAATAGGGAAATAAAAGTAGCGTGCTGCGTAGGCAGTGTAGAAGCAACAATTGAAATATAGTAAGGGTTAGATATATACTGCCGAAACAGAGAACGTAGGAGTCTAACGTTTCAAGCTAACGTCTACACTCTTTTCGTTTCTCTCTGACGAAGGGCCTTCGCTCGAAACGTTACTCGTTAGACTCCTAAGTTCTCTGTTTCGGCAGTATATCTAACCTTACTATATTTAAAGAGTAAATAGGACCTGTTCGAGTTTCATGTAATATATCACGAACCATAAGCTGTTTATATTGTCTGAGATTTAGCTGTGTTGATTTATTTGCTTCATTTCAAGACTTACCAACGACGCGCGCTGTAACTGATTCCTGTTGTGTCTTCTATATGAATTATTAATGATTTAAGAATGTATACTGAATCAGTTATATAACACCGTTTTGATTGCACTGTGGTGCAGGCTAACAAAACTTTGATGATTGAATCATGTACACTTACATTTTAAAACATTCATATATAGGATTTCTGTATATAATCACATCATTTATTCTGATTCAACAAACTATTCTCCATCTCGCGTTGTAACAATGCAAGAGTTAGGTTTCTTTGGCTTAAAATATTCTTAGCCATCGCTTTGATTCTTGGTGTTGTTTGAGTCGTGGTTAACGGCTGGCTCCTTGTTTGAATAGCTTTACCTTTGGATGAAGTGTTTTCGAATCTTGATCTGGAACGGTGTTGGGATATTTTGCAAGTGACCGAGTTTAGTCTTCATCATATTAAATATGCTTACAAAGGCTTACAATGTTTACAACTGCACACGCCGATCGCGGTAGACCTAGTACGTACTGTAAAAGATGACGAGCTATTTCGAAATAGGTTGGCCCTGGCCTTGCTGCTAGTCCAACAACTACAAAATGCGAGTATAATAATAAGCACCAAATAGAGCAAATACCGGTAAGATATCAATATGCTCAACTGTTCAGTGCATGTCTAGATATCGTGTAGGTGTCCGTGTCGTATTACATTTGGAAACGTGTGTTTCAAGACATGTTTAAATATTTTCTGTTTGTCCGAATTTAAATAAATTCTTTATCAGAATGATCGCTTGAATCTGCCGAATACGATACTATAGGTTTTGTCTACTATTACTGTAATATTAGATTCGTTGTTTAATTTTCAGAAAAACGGCCTTGTTTACATTTATACTACATTAGCGAACCTTCGGCGCTTCCTGCACCGCTGCAGTTCATAGAAGACCATAGATTCTATTTGTCAAAATCTATGCAATTATGCATTGCCATTTGCATATACTCTTGCCAGAGCACGCACAGGCTACGCCAAGCTTTCAGAAGTCCGAGCAGCCCGAGTGAACGCCTAAGCAGGCGTCTTATTCTTAATTTTAATCCAGCGGGGTGACCCAGAGACCCAGAGACCCAGAGACTCATCAGAGACCCAGAGACCAAAAAAAGAACCAGAGACCCAAAAACCCAGAAACCTAAACACCCAGAGACCTAGAGACCCAAAGACCCAGAAACCTAAAGATCCAGAGACCCAAAGACACAAATACATATTACCCAACACCCAATCCTAGTTGCCCTCTGCTATTATAATTCTACGACTATTTAACGTATGCTACATGTGTACCTTCTAATTATTATAATTATTCTTGACGTCACCGGTGACTTGCTATATGGCCCATCAACCGTTTTAATATGCAATAAAGTTAGATATAGGAACCCAGAAAGTATTTTAAATGTTTTGAAAGAACGTTATGTAATACCACGTTCATATGTACAAAATTACTGAGTTTTCGCGATTCTTAACTGGGTTATTTGTTACGTTTAGTACTTGTTCAAGTACCAGTAACAGCAACAAGTGCCTTACGCGGTCATTAACAATATAAGATTACGTAAGCCTTCTCGTTTGATTTGTGACTAATTAATCTTGATCAATAAATGTTCGAATTTCTCTTCTGGCATTTTTTTCATGTAAAGTAAAGTTTTTAGTAAGACTTGTTAAGACAAAAATGTTTAAGAATGTATTAGAATAATATTATGTATGATACAAGTCAGTCGTTTCCGTCGTTTACAACAGTTCAGTATACGAAACTGTATTATGCAAAGTCTCGTCTCAATTTCTTTCTTTAGCAAAGCTTCCGTTTCAGTCGAGATAATGGTGAGTTTCTAATTAGTTTTGCTTATACTTGATTGGTCACATATGTCAGTCAGAACAATTAAATGTCTATATATATTTGCTGTTTGCTATTTACCATGCAAGGAAAGAGGGCGAGCACGAAATGAACAATTAATAATTAGTCTGAGTATGATATTAAAGTATATGTTCTTTTTCTTACCAGCTTCATCGTATTTGGGACGCGTAGATGTCCAGGAACTGGCGTAGGTACACAAGTATTGCCCCTTTCTGCCTAAACTTTCTGCTTTCTGGCGCAAAGGAAAAGACCTCGTCCAGCGCAAGGCAAATTGCTAACACTTGGAAAGAAAAAAGCTTCGTTTGCCATATTAGAATTAGATAACCGAAGAGATTCTATAATCAAATGTCCAGTTACAGGATACTTCCGTGATGTAACTCGTCTGCCAAGATTAGAAGCTCCGATAGCTTACGGCTGAATATTCACTGGCATTTCAAACAGCCCAATTTCGTTTGATTGCGCCAGTATTGAAGCGTTGATACGCTGATTGACGTCATCGTTTAGCAAAGGTAGAGTATGGCCATTTCGTGCTAAAATTTCAGGTAGCAATAACAGTTCAGTGTCATCGTTAGTGGGACGTATCCAAATGTCTAATATGTCACGGTGGCACTCGTCTTTTTGTACCAACAAACGTCCTGTATTGTCTGCAGGAAGGTGGAGAAATACAGCTGAGCAGGTCGCGATAGCGTGACGTGCGCAACGTAGACCGTTTACACCAAAGTCAATGACTTTCAATAGCTTACGGCAGCCGTACAAGTGAAACTTTAATCCTAACTGTTGTGTCTTGTTCCCTTTCGTGGAAAAGCGTAACGTGTATCGATCAAGTTCTTTGTGCGTCCAACTAGAAGCTATAGCTTTATGTGTACTAGCATTAATTTGTACTTGACCATTGTTACCATCGAACATTATGATGTCGTCACGATTTACTTCCACCACATGTTGGTCTGATTGCTGTCTTCCACCTTTGTCTATCTTTTGCACTTCTTTGTATGACTTTGTTTTCTGGTATTGTAACATTTATATACTTTTATATACTTGATGGTGCAAAGTTTTACGTGAGTTATGTTATTTACGCCGTGATTATTTTGTGACGTAGTTCTTGTATATACTTAAACAAAATATTTCTGGTTTCTTTGTCTAGTGATGTAACTCTAAATAACAGAACGCATGTTATACAGTTTTTTCCGTTATTTGGCATACACGTATTACAGTTCCGCTAGATAGCGTACCAATTTCGCGTTAGCGTAAGCTGAAAGTATCATATATTCAGAAGCTTGGTGAACAACTTTGTCATTGGTATCTGTTTGACCAGTTTAATTACAGTTGACGCCTAAAGCAAAATACAGCTAAGTAACATGTATCACAATAAATTTTCTTTTACGAGAATTTACTTTTTTTTGTAAAAATGGACCGTATCGAGACAATTCTAACGACATATAACACACTTTAAACGGATAAAAACTTTTCGAGATATCTTGAATCAAACATGAGTTTTTTAAAACATGGCCCGAAGAAAACAGTCTGAGTTGGAATAACGCTGATCACGTCAAATCGAGACAAGCTGTAATGTACAACTACAGTTGTTTAGTTGTTTTAAGATCCATATGTATAGATTGTCAGAAATCACAGTGTAATCGATAATTTTCTGCAGCCTGTCTTTGCAAACTATAGGTAAACAACTGTAATCGTCCGACAGCTTGTGCCGATTTGATGTCATCACCATTACTCAGTCTCTTTTCTGCCGTCCATGTTTTGGAAAAACCATTTTCTGGCAGTGTTTGATGCATGATATCTCAAGAAGTTTTTATTCCTTTAAGGTATATTATGTCGTTAGAGTGGTGTCCATACGGCCGATGTTTAGAAAAAAAATTAAAAATTGTCGTATATGCAGTTTAAGAAATAACAGGTCTTTTAATCTAAAATGTTCACTTTTAATTGACAATATTATAAACTATTTATACAGTTTAATTTGATATCATAAACACATGTTCTGATATATCAGCAAATTTATGAACAACTGTATTATGACGTAGTCATATCATATATCCATTACTGGTTTGAAGTGTGTCTGCTTTAACGGTGTAAGGAGATGTAATTGTTCTAATCGTTGATCCTTGACAAATGCTACATATGCAGTGCCACTTGGCAGTGTCAACGTCGAACCAGAGTAACATAATGTCTAAAGTTTGGCCTTGTGCTTTCCAAATTGTTAGCGCGTATGAAGGCATAAACGGATACACAACCTTGTAAGCATTTGTCTGAGTGACAGATGTTACTGGGTAAGTGTTGACAATTGTTCCGTTAGGAAGTTGAAGAAACACTGTGTCATTGTGGACTGAGTGTACAAAAGCCTCTTGTCCATTTACTAGGCTGTTTTCTTTATCATGGTTTTGCGTAATCACAACCCGCAGTGTTTATAAATTGGTGTGCAATCCATATTACAGTCACATTTAATTACAGTCACATTTAATTACAGCCAATGGCTGCTCATCCGAGAATAGCGCTCTAATAAGTATCGTGTTAATCTTTTCGCATGCTCGCCTTGAGATTGTTAATACAGTTGACATTGAATGATTAATCACAGCTGTCTCGATAATTTTGTCGCATGGTTCACCTTCTGGACAGATAACTTTATCATGTTACATCTCGTCAAGGAGTTACTGTGTTGGACTCCAGTTTCGGATGTGATCCAGAAATCTTTGGTAAGTAGGATCGGCACATCGGTACTGACTTGTAAGGTCATGAATGTAAACTAAAGTGTAAAAGCATGTGTCTGACAAAATACTGTTTGTAGCTGTTGTTTTGTTATTGACTGCATGTATTGGCTGTTCTTGTTTCTTGCCTCCAGAGAGTAGGACAATGGGATGGACTGTAAGTTCAGAGACTGTTCGGATCACGTGTTCGAAGACAGCTTTCGGAACCATGGAGATTTCATCAACAACAAGCAGATCAAAGTCGGCAATGCTCCAATTGATATTAGGTCTTTCTCCTTCTGTTACTGGAATATGGAAACGTGCATGTATGGTGTCTGTCGTGATGTCATCGCCAAATTGGTTGCGGTATCTAGTTGCGAGAAAGCCTGTTGGTGTAACGACTAGAACACTTCGTCCTCGTTGTATTTGCTGATCAACACAGGCAAGTAAAGTTTGCGTCTTGCCGCTTCCTGGTGCACCCGTTACCAGAAGAAATTTACGCCAATCTATTGGACTTACAGAAATATTCGTATCTGTACCAATATGAAAATCTACGTAAACTTCATCTTCAGATTGTTCATCGTCTGAGTCATTTGAATGAATAAGGATTGGTTTTCAATGCACTCTTGTGCCTTTCGTACAAAATGTTTGTAGGTGCTGTTTTCGGAATTCATGAGATACGTGTACGCCGCCAGACATCGCATTTTTGCTACTTCGTCTGACAAGTTGTTGATTTTGATATACACTGGGTCATTGCTAGGTGTAAGACGAAACATTCCATTACGTTTTTTTCCGATAGCCATGTTGAAGCCTTTCGTAGTCACCAGTGTGAATGTTAAATGGACGTAAAGTAATAATGTCTGTAAACGTTAAGTTTTTCAATGCATTTTTTTGACGAGGTAGGTAATCTTCGAGTTAAGCCCTTCGAGTTAAGCCCTTTTCGAGTTAAGCCTCGGTCACGCCCATTTTTTCTCCAGACACGCCCATTTCCCCCTAGGGCTTAACTCGATGAACTGATGATGTTTTTACCGTTCGAGTTAAGCCCCTCATAAAAGAAGGGGCCTAACTCGAAGACAATCAACGAATATTAGATGCCCGAGTTAAGCCCCGACATTTGATGGATGTAGACGAATAGCGCAAAATACAACGGAAACGAAATTATTCGGTATTTTCATGAATCGTTGAGAGTATAGATAAAGTATAGACTAATACTATTCTCTAATAAATAAGTTGGAATAAAGTTGCAAGATTTTGACTGCGATGCCTAGATCGTTCTTACTTCATATCAGAGCATATATAGATAGCCTGTGTGCATTCCGCTAACAAAATCTCGGCAAACGGGACGCGGAGTAAGATTTCCCCCAAATGAACAGTTTTTAGTGAAACAATTTAATAAAAAATAAATAAAAAACTAATAAGAAAAAAATAAAGGAAATTAATAATACAAAAAAATAAACTAAAAATAATAAATTCAAATTAAAACCTAAAAAAAAAAAATCAAATAGAAAATCAGAAACTTTTTAGTGAGAAACTACAAAACATGAACACATTTAAATAATAATTCAAATTGGTTTTGATATGCTATGAGACCGCTGGGCTGGTTCATCAAATTTCGAAATCTCGAAACAAAATATTACATGAAACCCATCGGTCTCATAGCCCACGATACATTTGGTCAGAGGATACACTTTGGCGCCATTTTCCCACGCTATCTATGTGTTTCGGAACTATAGGAAAAGCGTCATGCTTCGTTTAAAATCTTAATTTTCTGCGTTCGTTGTTTGTTTTTTCCCTCATAAAACATGAACAATAAAAGGAAAGCAACATGGGATCATCTGAAGCAGCAGATGACTAACAAGAGGACAGCACCTGATGCAACTCGGAAGACCAAAGGTTCAAGCGCTCCCCATGAAATTATTGTTCAAAGGTTAGCCTCTGAGCCAGACAATAAGCAAACCTTTCGACCAGTACAGCCACGAGAATTTGTAGATTTCCCATATGAAGAGCTAACGCTGGTAAATCTTAAGAAAGCCTGTGCGACACACTTCGCTTTACCAGCAACAATATGCGACGTCCTAGGCCGCGTTCACACTGAGATCGATGTCAGATCGATCTCTTTGGATCGATCTGAAACCGGATCCGAGACTGGTGAACGTGAGTGTTCACACTACAACGAACTTGAAGCTAAGTCTTGGAGACTGGTAACGAAATTAAATATCGACTTCAAAGATGGCGGATTGCGAAATTGATAATTATATTATTTGTGCTCTTTTATCGGTGATAAATGAGTACCGAAAAAAATTAAAAATACGACAACAGGCCTCGTCAATAAACGCTCTAAAGCGAATTCACCTCATGCAAAAGAGAAGGAGACAGAATATGTTCGCACTTGTTTGCATGATTAATCTGTTTGCAAGTCAACCTGAAATTGAGCGAAGGTTTTGGGTTCAACCAACTAAGGATATCGGTTTATTTTGGGAAAGAACCGTTCAGCTTTGGACGGATGAAAGACTTTGGTTAGAGAACTTTCGAATGTCCAAGGGTACCTTCAATTTCGTGTGTCAGGAACTATCCCCTTATCTTTGCCGACGAGACACCAATTTTAGAAAGGCTATAAGAGTGGAGAAGCGAGTGGCGATATGCATTTGGCACTTGGCAACAGGAGAGGATCTTCGTTCTCTTGGATGGCGCTTTGGTGTCGGGAAGAGCACAGCCTGTCAGATTATCAACGAGGTTTGCCAGGCAATTGTTGATATTCTGTTGCCACAAATAATTACATGCCCAACAGGAGAAAAGTTGCGTGCAACTGTCGATGGTTTTTTATCTACATGGCGTTTTCCTCAATGCGCTGGTGCCGTCGATGGCACTCACATTCCTATTGTTGTGCCGTCAGAAACTCCAGCTGATTATTATAACCGGAAAGGATTTTATTCTATTATATTACAAGCTGTAGTTGACGACAAATACAGGTAATTTAATAACTACTTAGCAATCAAGTGAATTTACTGCATACAATTTATTACATACCGCTTTATAGGGTCAGTGTTTTTGTTTGGTTGAGCATCAAAGGCTCATTTTTGTTGTTTGGAGTTGTACATTTGAGCTGAACACTGTAAGGAGCCTCTTTAAATTACATCTTTGTTTTCAGGTTTACAGATATTTATATAAAGTGGCCTGGGAAAGTCCATGATGCAAGAGTATTTGCAAACTCTGGATTGTATGCAAAGGGACAAGCTGGAATGTTATTTCCTAATGCGAGTTTTTATCCTTGTGAAGTTTAGTTACGGTATATTACCAGCCTCCAATAGACCTTTTTGGAGTGATGAGAAAGAAGAACAAGTTTGACTTTGCATCTGTTGTCTAGATCTAGATATTTGAAATTCAAAGTATATACTGTATACCTCAGGACCAATCCAGAATCCAACTTGTCATCACTTTAATGTGGCAACCTTAACTTCAGTGACTTTGACAAAATAACATAGGCAGATTTTCTGGGTGGTGCAGGGGGTACCCCTGCAGTCTCCAGCAACCCCCTGAGAAGATCAGCACAAACAGAGTAGACAGAGAAAGAATTATACTTATTAGTATTACTTAATGATATGTAATGTGTACCGATGCACACCCCCCTGGGAAATCTGCACCTCCCCTGCCAGATGAGGCTGGATCCGCCCTTGCAAAATAACCTCTTATGAAAATAGTTAACCTACTCTGGTAAATGTGGTGGGTTTTGTCTTACAGAAAAGTTGGAAGGATATAATAATCAAGAAAGCTCTGACTTCATACTCTAATTGTGAATGCATTACAATTGTAAAGCTACAGTACTGTAGAATATTTTTTTAAACATTGAAATTCTGAAGGGTTCACCAACATATTACTGCTTTAGTTGGCCATTTACTACAGTACCTTTAATTTTTTTGCATTGTGATTCTTGACACAAAATTAATCTTGTACAGGTACTTTTAAATGAGATTTATTAATTGTAAGTCTTTTTTTAGGTGACTGAAAATATCAATGGGTGTGATGTACCAATAATGTTAGTTGGAGATTCTGCCTACCCATTGTTGCCTTGGCTAATGAGGAGATTTCATGATAATGGAAATTTGAATCCTGATCAAGTTAAATTTAATTATCGACAGAGTCGAGCCAGGATGGTGGTTGAATGTGCACTGGGCCGAATGAAAAGCAGGTTCAGATGCCTCCAGAAGAGAAGTGAGACAAGTTTGAATTATTTACCATGCAAAGTTGCAACTTGCTGTGTATTACATAATATGTGTGAAATGAGAAAAGATTTTCTACAAGAAGATGAAGTTGAGGGGTTTGTTGATGATAATGAAAATTACATTATGGCTCTCCAGGATGATGCCAATGCAGAAGAGTTCAGAAATGCTTTAACTGATTTTTTTGTAACAAATTAATATTTAATATTTTAACCAAAATGCCTCTGTCATTAAAAACATGTAAATATGCAAAAGGATAAAATAACTCAAAACGTTTTTAACATGAAACTATTGAAGTCAAAATTGTTAAAGTTTGTAATATGTTAGTTGATTCTCAATATCATGTTGTATCTGGTAATGTGGATTCTGTTGTTGTTGCACACTTTGCTACCTTCCAGCAATAGCATTGGCAAGAAGCCCCATTGAAGCTGTATATGCATTCAGCTCTTCTTTCCGTATTTAAGCTTCTTTTTCAAATTGATCTTTCATTTGGGAAACAAACATTTGGTCAGACTCTTTTTGATATTTTGTGTATCCAGCCATTACATTTTCAAAAGCAACCTGCATCTTAGTTGGCTTGTCTTTTTTTGCTGCTTTTGTCTTGGGCTTAATAATACCTGCAGACTTTGCTGTTTTCTGTTTCTTGACAGGTGTTTCTTCTTGCTGATGATTAACTAAATTGAAATGTTGGGGAAAATATAAAACATCACATCAATTTTCTGGATTTTATTAGTAAGGGGTGTATAATGTATTAATAATGAATGCATGTTTAGATATTCTTTTATATAAAGCACAGATCAATTCTTGCTGTAACAACCACCGCCTCCTGGGCAATACCCTGGGGAATTTGTTATTTTTTCCTGGGTTAATTGTCCCCAGGATTGCCCAGGGTGCGTGGTTACAGGAAGAATTGATCAGTCCATATTAGATATATACATAAATTGAACTCACTTTTTCATTCTGAGTGTTTGTAATTCATGTGGATTTTTATTCACAAACTAGCCAAATTGGGCTAATTTATATGCATATTGGACTGACTGGGCTTAAAAAATTGACAGAAATGATGGATGTGTACTAAGGCAGTGTGAAAAAATTTTACCATCAACTTTTGAATAAATTTGTTTACCTTCTTCAGTATAATTACAGTTGGGACATACTAGTTTCTCATCGTCACTGTATACTGCAATGCAGTTGTTTTCACCAAAGTGAACACCTGCTGTTCGCACCTCTACTTTTTCATTGCACTTGGGACAGTGTTTTTCGACACTGATGCCATTTCCATACTTTTCAACAAGGTTAGTATCTAAATAGAATTAAAATAGCTATCAGATAGTAATGATGCCTATCAGTGTGGATAATAAAATTTTAAGTTCTATTTCGCTGAAACCTATTCAGTGGTTTAAAATAAACTTCCTGAATCAATGCTTGCACTATCTTCTTCTGGTGCTGTACTTGTGTCAACGCTTTTTTCCAGACCAAGAGCTTCAGGTTTATCACCAAGAAAATAATCCATTTGCCCAAAAAACTTTGGTTCTTTTCCCCTACCAGCTTCAGACCGGGATAACAAGTCTTTGTATTTCTTATATTCTGTTTTCAAATGCTTTATCTTTGTTCCACATTGATTCCAATCACTATCGAAGTCGCCGGATTCTTTCATCATTCTGCTTATTTTTTTGTACACATCGGCATTCTTGTGGGTTCCACCAAGTTTTGTCTGTATCTCTTCGTCTCCCCACGCACAGAGAAGAGCAAGACACTCTTCTTCTGACCAAATCTCCCCCTTTTTAGACATTTTATCACGCAATATACTGTATAAACTGAAAACACTTCCACAAACAAAAATCGATATGCCTTCGATTTTCGAATGGCGCCAAACAAGCCTGGTAGCTAAGCGCATAGAGATCGATCTCAAGTACGCTTTGTGTTCACACTCTGGATCGATCTCAGTCAGATCGGATCGAGACCACCTCCGGAGGTGGACTGCTTCAGATCGATCTGAGATCGATCTTAAATTTTATTCGACCGTTCACACTAAGCTCACTTAGTCTCAGATCGGTCTGAGATCGATCTGAGATCGATCTCAAAGTGCAGTGTGAACGGGGCCCTAGTCTCAAATAAAGGACCTTCGGCCACAAATATAAAGCAGATTCCGCATAGAAAGGACAGGGTAAGTCTTGAAATATGAATTTAAATGTCTGTATAATTTCTACTCGTTAAATATTTGAACCAGGGTTGCCAGATAAAAAAGTCAATTCGGCCAAAATCCGGGGGGGGAAATAAACCACTTTTCGGCCAAACCGCAATAAAATAGGCCAACTTTTCAGCCAAATAGCGGTGGCCTATTTTTCCAGAAAAAAATCAGCCAGAAAAATATTTATAAGCCACTTTTTGTGATTTTTGGCTGAAATTCGGCCCATCTGGCAACCCTGATTTGAACAGTGTAAAGCCACAGGAAGCCCAGGCTTCCCTTTTTCCAAGGCGGGTGGAAACAGATCCTGGGCTTCTGTGGTAAAGCCTGAGGAGGGGGGGGGGAGCACCCGGTCAGGCAATAGAGGATTTGAATTTTTGTTGCAATTTTTTTTTATCAAATGTCCGCACCGGTTGTCAAATCCTGTATTGTTCCCCATTCCCCTCAGTAATAGTGTATACTTACCTATTTTAGCATTTTTAGTATTATTTGGTGGGCAACATAGAAAAAATTCCTTGTGTCCAATTCTGTATTCAACATTCAACACTAAAATACCCTGACCCAGGGTCTGGTTTGTTTTGGCAGCACTTCAATGGACACCAAAAGCCACCTATCCAGGAAATGATTTGGAAACCCAAACCCCCAAAGTAGGGTCCTTCCTTTTCACATATTAGAAAGATTTGTATGCTTGCAGATAATTGCTATGGATTTCTTACAGCTAAGTCGCAAAGTGGTAACTTGGGAACAAAGTGTAAAAGTTTGTTATTAAAAATAGAGTATTAATTTTTGCAGTTAGATGGTAAGAGTAAGTACTAACATCTGCACCCACATGCATCTGAAAATGTAATGGATTTATTTATTTATTTAGACAAACATCCACAAATCTTGGTCAAGACATGTCCATTTTAATAATATGCTAACTTTTACTCTGCATTCATAACAGATTAAATTGTAATAATATTGTCTTTTTACACAGGTGTATCTTGTGCGTTTTGTGGTGGGGCAAGAAAATAACACAGCCAGTTCATCTTATCCAGCTCAAGATTATAGTGTATATGGTACTAATTCAAGTAGATCTATCACACAATCTCAAAAAAGGAGATGTGATGGTAATAGATCATCAACAACAGGCTCAATGGAAGCGAAAGGAACATACAAACCATGTACAATGGATACAGTGTTTCCTGGATCAGTATCCATTGATGCATTACTGAAACCAGGGAAGCTGGTAAAACCAAAAGATAAAAACAAGGTAACCCTAACCTTTGAGGAGTTTGATGTCGTAACCCAAAAATGGAGGGATGCAGTAGAGTTTGTGTGTAATGTAGAGAAGGAGAAATTTTCTTCTGGTGGGTTTCGCGATGCCTTCCATGCTACTCTGGCAAATAATTCAGTTACACAGCATCTTGGAAATGAATGGGTGGTGAAATTGTATAATGCTAAAGCTGTTGCATCAATCACTGGGAAAATGCAATCCACAGTAGAAAACGACTGCCGAAAGCAAGTACAAATGCATGCTGTGGCAAGGCATCTAACAAAGAAATTCAAGTCTATGGCACCTCGTGAATTTGGAGAGTGTTTCCAGTATAATCGTTGCTATTATACAACAATTAATGGTCAACCCGCAACAATTGAGGAGTTTGTTCCGGGATCATTTGTGAAGGTAATTAACAACAATGGCATTATTATCCCATTGCCAGATGATGCTGATGATGATTTTAAGGAGCTGTTCCAAAAGGCTGAATGTTTAGTACATCACAGTTACCAATCTTCCAACACAAAATTTATGTTGGATATTCAAGGAATGGCATACAAACTTTTTGACCCAGAAATTGCAACAGCAGAAGTGATGGATGAAGAAAGTAATGAAGTGTACTTTTGTTGTGGCAATTGTTCTTCCGTTGGTATAGATGCCTTTCTCGCAGCACATAAATGCAACAAGTTCTGTGGAATGATGCGTATCACAGAGAACAAAGAGTTTATAGAGGTGGATTAGAACACAATTTTTTATAGGGCTTTGTTATGTTGGATGCACCTTTTAAAGTGACTCAATTGAACACATGCGTTAATTAAAATTGGTACATTTCGTACAGACAGAATTTTGATAACATATAATAATACAGACAGCAATTTGCAAATTAAGTTAATCCTGTTTTGTTATTCTTTCGTTACAAAATAAAAGCAGAATAACCAAATATTGTTCTTTTTAATAGGATTCCATGACAAAACTGGGTAAACTAAAAATTACAAATTTATTACATGGCTTAAAAACTGTTTCACCCAATATCCAAGTAGCAACAAACAGTTTTTAAGCTATATATATATATATTCTACTTATTGGGATGATGGCTGAATGTTGTGGTAATGGGCCTTAAGAAAGAGAAATGTATCTGCTGCCTTAGCTGGTTTAACCTCGTCAATATGTGGAATGACTCTTTCACATTCAGCTCTCACATACTGTGGCAAGTACTCATCACCAAATGCCATTACACCAGAAATTGCTGCGACTTCATCAAGTGCGTCATTGCTGACAGGCATACCTATGTAAATTTTTAATACAATTAATTTTTACAAACATTATGGGTTGATTGCTCATTCCCTCTTGTGTATTCCCCTTAACATTGGAATTCACTTCGTTTGACTTTGCTGACACCTCGCCCTCACACAAAGCACCGGTTCTTTTCTCCTCGAAGTACCGATTCATGCCGTCTCTATACGATTGTTCTTCATCATCACCATCTTCAAACTGCTCATATACTTTCACCTTAGCATTCACCACGGCCATTTCTGATTTCACATAAAATTCTTCTTTCATTTGACGAACGCGTTGCTCTTCGTTCTCTAACGCCTGTTTCTGCTTTAGCATGGCGGCCCGTGCCATTAACTCAGCCTTTCTCGCTTCTTCCTTTATTCTTGCTGACGAAACAGAAGTAGCTTGTGTTATTTTACTTCTTGAAGAGAACGATTTCTTCGTCCGGCAACGAGACGTTTTTCTTGTACCGACTTGAGACACGCTATCATTCGGACTTATTGCCATATCAATAAGACGTTGCTCGAGACGTTGTTCAGCCTTGCGTATCCATTGTTCTATATTATTTCTAAACGCTTGATGTTTATCGTTCTTCGGCCCAAACCAATCGCGAATGTCTGGTTCTAACAGCTCTCCTGACAGTTCTAGGCAATATTCGTTATGGGCTTCTACAAATTTGGAGTAAATATCATCCCATTCGAGTGCCTTTTCCTTCACTAACTCATTTCGCTAAACTTGCTTATATTAAGTTATAACCAGGCTAGCGGAACATGCGAGTAACATCACAGTAATCAACGTTCATTGGTAAACATACCTGGACTCTTGAAGCTTTGTGACGAGAGTTTTTCAACTACTGATACGACAATATCAAGTGTCGTTCCCCAACTTGACGAGCTCCGTAGTACTATACTTCCAAACGCTCTTGAATTGCCACACTGCTAGCAACTTGAAACCCAAGATAGACGCGACTAATATTTCCTTATATTCCTTATTTACCAAACTATTACAGTGGCGTGTATCTGTCTAAACAGGGTCCATCATCAAGCCACAACCAGATAGAAATACATGCAATGGATGCGGGTCTAAGTCCCCTTAATATAGTCACTAAAAGTTGTCATTAAATACGTTTTGTAGACGTTTTAGGAGTCATCATTCAAGGGTACATTGCAAAGAGTGATCTAGTAAAAAAGGGGGAGTATTGCAAATTTGCTTATACGTCTTACCAAAAAGTGCTTACTCAACTAAGAACATATTTAAGAGGTGTAAATATGATGAAGTGACGCTACTAACTGATCTAAAAGTATTAGACGATATAGTAATAGATCTATGTCCACCTATTAACGGGATGTCTAAGAGATATACCAAAATATATGGTTAAATATTAGTTATTATATATGCGCAAAATTAGACTAATATCTATTTTTATGTGTGTAAAAAGAACAACTGATGAAATTGATGATGTAATAGAAGATTTGAAATGGCATGATAATCCAATTGATGAAGAGTCAGAGTGATAAACCAAATTCTGCTTAGTTTTTACTTAGTTTTTTACTGTAAGACTATCTTAACCCTATTATGAGATGATCTTAATTCTACTATGAGACCATCTTAATTCTATTGTAAGATGATCTTAATTCTACTGTAAGATGATCTGTGGGATAACAGTGAGTGAAGAATCTGTTAAAATAACGACTATTAAAAAGGAAAAATACCCACGTAGAGTTGAAGCTGGTAGACGTTTGGCAGCAATATCAAAAGCAGCTAAAGAGGGGAAAGTTAGAGAGAAAATTGAGTCTGAAAAACAATATGATTTGGGCTTAAATTATGGTTATCTAATTAGAGTCGCTGGAGTAATAGTGGGAGCCGCATCTTTCTTTATATTACTCTTATAAAGATGATAAACGAGAAGTTAAAAAGCATGCAGTAAAGGAAGAACAAGATATAAAACCCAAACACGTTGAAATCAAACCTCAACCATCTGTAGAAAATAAAACAAATAATTCAGATAGTTTGTGAAAACAAAATATACACTATTATATACGAGTACTACTGACAGAAAAGAACTGGTGAATGAACTATATGACGCTGCACTCGTTACAGCTGGAGCTGTTGGTGTATCCATGGCTAGTAAAAAGTTACTAAAAGAACCACTAGGTACGCCTGAATCAATAAAAGGAACTGTGAAATTAGCTCTGGCTGTTGGTGTATCAACAATGTTAGTAAAATGGGCACAGTCAAAAAAATATCTTCCAACAGATCCATTTTCAAAATCTACGTAATAATATAGATAGGTAAAATTGACTACATTAGTAGGAGGTGTATTACAGACTACTTTCGCGGTTATTAGTTTTGCTGGGGCCAGGTATCTATTTAAAATGTTTGATAAAAATGGATATGAAGATGAAATAAAAAGACATAATAAAGCTCTTGAAAACCTTGCAAAAAAAGCAAAGGAAGCATTTTATGAAAATGAAGTAAAACAACATGATAAAATTCAACAGTTAAGACAACAATTGGCAAATGCTAATGCTGATATTGAAGACACTAATAAAGCATTCGATATGTTAAGAAAGGTTCAGTTGATACAGTATAATGGAATGCAATTTAGTAGAGAACCACAAATAGAAGATTTTTATAAACCATCTGATGAAATGAAAGACTACCAGTATATAACAATAGGTTTACTTGCATAGGTGGGGGTTACTTAGTATATAAAGTGATTTAAAAAGAATACATAAAAACACTTAAAAGAATAATAATTATATATAGTATGAACATATTAGAAGAAGATATACTATACTTATGGAATTACGGTGTTGATGTAATGACCCTAGAGGAGGACGAAATACATATGTCAAGAAAAGAAATAGATGAAAAGAAAGGAATGGTGAAAAGAATCAATATACCGCACTGTGAGAAGTGTCAAAAGGATAAAGTAAGAATAGAACATAATTATATAGGCATGCAGTGTGGTGAGACTGAGAGTTTTAATACCGTTAACGAATTTGTTCCTAAGATTTGGATGAAACAGAAATCAGTCCATAAACGTGATAAATGGTTCAGAAAGAAGTTGTATGGAGTTGTAAAGTGGAACACCATCTAAAAATGATCGCATATTTTAACCAAATTGTAACTGCAATGTTTAAAAAGGGCTTATTAAGGGGCGTAAGATATCTGGATATAACTACTATATCATACGAATAGCAAGGATGCTCAATATTCCACTCCTAGAGAATATAAACGATCTAAAAGATAGTAAAATAAAAAGCTATCTTGTAAGATAGCTTACAAAGCTATTGTAAGCTATCTTACAAGATATACAATAGAATATTCTTTGGAATTCTACAAGATACTCTACAAAACATTTTATCAATAGTTACACAGTATAATATTCTACATTAACACACCTTAAGTTAAGTTTTCCAACACACCTTAAGTGTTGAAAGACACACCTTAAGGTGTGTTAAGCACACCTTATGGTATGTTAAAACACACCTAGTAAGGTGTTTTTTTGGCTTGTCCAAATTTTGACACACCCTAAGGTGTATTTTGTGAAACGGTGTGTTATTTCACACACCTTGGTGTGTTATTTAACACACCTTGGTATGTTATATAACACATATTAAGATGTGTTATTATATATAGGTGTGTTAATAAAAAGGTGTGTTATGCAACATGCCCTGTGTGTTATCTTACACATGTAGGTGTGCATAATAACACACCCTGAAACAATGTCATTCAACACGTCAGTGACTGAGAGAAAATAAACATTTTTAAAAGCATTTAAAACATATTCAATATATTTTAACACATATTAAAAAACTGTGAGTGTTTACATCAGGATGACATTAAACTATACACTTACTATAATAAATACTACTGTAGTTATATACATGGTATATGGGGAGATGGTCGTAAGCAAACCATTCTTGGCAGTTCAAATTCCCAAATATTAACTAAGCTAAAAATCCTAGACTAACCAATAACCATGTTACATGTATGTGGTTCTGCATCTATATCCAAAATACACCATTCAGCATTTAGGATACTACATGACATATTTAGAATGTTGGTATTTTCAAAGTGTACTTTGTGGAATCATTTTGGAGATCAACAATCCTTTTCTTTCGTTGAGAAGTTGGCTTTCGCATTATCACTCAATGTGTACCAGTCCAGTCCTGTAAAATGAGAAAATTAGTTCAACAATTTGTTAACTAATATTTAATTAAATCAAATATTTAAAGGTATACATTAACCACTTTGCAACAAAACTCAAAATTTCAATTTATAAGCTAAAATTTGGATTTTGTTGTGATTTTTCTTTGTTTAAGATGGCTCTATAGCCCATACAGTTTCTTGAAAAATGGAAAATACAAGTTTGAGTGCCCAAAACACGTGCATAAACAATTCGGGAAAAGAATAAAATCAATAGCAAATCAACAGCAACAGTTGTTGCTGTATGGCAACAATGACGTTTCAAAATGGCTGCAAATTACCCTTCAAACTAATTTAATTCGAAAAAACTTTGGTGATCCCCCATTTTTTTCCATTAAAACTTTTCTTGAAGTATGAATAACTAATAGGCCGATTTTAAAAAAATTCTGTAAAACGAATAATTTTTTTTCTCGGACAAATCATGTTTTGTTAATTTTTAAAAAATTTGGGTCTACAGAATTTTTTTTAAATCGGCCTACTGATTACTCATACTTCAAGAAAAGTTTTAATAAAAAAAATGGGGGGTCACCAAAGTTTTTTCGAATTAAATTAGTTTGAAGGGTAATTGGCAGCCATTTTGAAACGTCATTGTTGCCATAGCAACAACTGTTGCTATTTATTTGGCAACAGTTTTTTATTGTCAGACTGTTTAACTATGCATAACATCTAGTTTTATTCTTTTTCCGTTTATGCACGTGTTTTGGTCTCTCAAACTTGTGTTTTCCATTTTTCTAGAAACTGTACGGAGCCACCTTAAATAGTCAATCCATTTAACCCATTGATGCCTACAATAGGGTGTCTGAGGGATCATCTGCTGATAAACATAGTAAAACAATAAAGGGGACATTTTTGGCTGGCTCAGGCAGGAATGGGTAATAATCATTTGACTCAATACCATTGCTACCTCCCCTTTAGAGAGTAAAATCATGTGGAGTGTAAATTAATGTCAATACATGTATTAAACATTATATACAAAGTATATTTAGGACTTAATCTTCTATCATATACTGTATCACAAATGGGCTCTCAGTGATGACCTACTAGCTGACTAGCTTCCCAGGGTCCCTCCAAAGGCCACATACATTACTCAACTCACACATTCCTCCTAAGTACAAGATTGCAGTTACCGAACAAACAATTTGCACAGAAAATTCTACTTTCCTAGCAGAATTCTTGTAATTTTAAAGACAATTAGAATATAGGGATGTTCAGTAAGGTATAAGGAATATGCAGTATCTGTATATCACTAAAATTATACCAAATGAATATTATTAGTATTATATCAGGTTGTCTTATTAATCAAACTGGTTAACTTTCTAAAATATCCAGATGTGTGATCAGTGTACTATTGCAAATGCTGTCCACTCTCGTCAACTATTCACTCAGAGATTTCTAGCTCATAATTTAATTGTTAAATATATACATAAAAGACATTAGTATTTTGAGATATCAACGTAGGAATAGATCATTATGTCATTACTCAATAAATAAACTACTAGTATATGAATTAAGCTTATTTAAGGATTTTACTTGCAAATATAAACAGCAAGTTGAATTGAATGGTTGAACACAACTGAACAAGGTAACTCTACCCAATGCACTAGAAAACAAGAGGAAATAATACATTAAATGAATAGGCAAATAAACAAACAAACACACACACACACACACACACACACACACACACACACACACACACACACACACACAACACAACATACTGTTAGTCTGTTAACAACAATTTAATATTTCATAATGATGATGAATAATTCTGCCAGTGATTCAGTGAAAATACGCTAATCACAAATAACTTTTACCTCAAAATCTGAATGCTTTAATTTTCAAGGTTCAACTGGATTTTCATGGCTTTTAGTTAAATCTTTCCGTAAGAACATGTTACTTCAGTGAGGACTGTCTGCCTGATCTCTTCGCAAACAAAAAGTCTTTTATTACCAAAAGTTTCCATAGCTTGAATCTCAAAAGCCAAAACACCATCACAAATGAATTTCAAAAGGGCAAAAAAGGAATTTGACGAATTTATAGCTTCGACACATTCGCACTTTTAGACAAATTCAAGCATTTGGTGAATCCATCATTTGACAAATTCATATATTCTATATAAAATGGTGACTATATATCGACAAATTCACTCATTTGTATTTTGAACCCGATAAAGCGCCATAGCACGGCGATCGTCTTCGTCGCACAGAATATGTATTTATACCGACGTTTCTCGTCCATAAGAC